>JAGTTH010004859.1:0-19369 GCA_022606485.1 Agraylea sexmaculata
TATATATTGCTTAAAACGAGCTTGTATTAATTTTTTTAAACGTATTACGAGCATTTCAAACCAATTTTTTTAAGATAATATTTTTTTATTTACAATACCATTCATTGAATATGTTTAATATAATAAATTACACGACGTCTTGACGTGACTTTATGATAATGATAAAATAATGCGACAATAAATAAATATCCAGTCGATATATTTTCATAAGCAAAACAATTATTGATAATAAATGGTAATTTATGTTTTGACACAATTTTAATTTACCGAGAATACCTATTAAAACATTCCAACAAACGCCTTTAATAACTACTTATTTGTATTTAAATATATTTAAAATTATAGAAGAGATGCATGAAATATTTATATGTCGAAATAATTATTTGTGTATTAGGGATTATTATTTTATAATGTTTCATTTCATATAGAGTGAGTGTCACACTTTTGATTAATTTACCGCAAACGGTTGTGATTGGTTATGTATTATTTACTCTCTACATTCACCTCAGACCTCGTTATCGAAATATTGATGTCACTTTATTGGGGTGACCATGTATTTAATTATTTAAAAATAATAATTAATTATTTATCTCGTTTAATTAGGTATAAGATGTGACGTCAATTAATTAATTATTCCATCTATAGTTTTATAAAGATAGATTATTAAAAAATCTAATCCAAGTGGATGTAATGAAGTGCTTTTTCGTATTCGAGCACTGCAACGATTTCCTTTATTATTTTATTTCAACTGCCTAATATTTACAGAAAAAAATGGTTGACTTGAAATAACTGAGAATATTTAATAGGGTGATTGCAAGAATAATTAAAAATATGCTATAATTTAGTGCACTGTCTTAAATCTCCAAATCTACTCTCAGAATGTAAAAATTAATAAAAAAAAATGTGTTCTTTAAATTTAATATTTTTATAGTGTTATTTTAATGTAAATAATATTTTTTATTTATTTTAATCCCATAAAATATTCTCAGTTAATTCAAGTACACCCTGTATATTTACAGTTATCATATTTATCATACATCAATTATTATATTCATGGGACAAAATGAAAAAATACACTATACCGAATGTATTTGAACATTTCCTTATACCCAAGACGTTTTTAAAAATACAATTATACTCTTTTTGACATTTTTGTAGAGCGGTTAATTGAGTACATTTCTCTACTATATTATATTTTTAAGGATTTAGTTAGGATTTCCATTAAACGGAGACAATCCAAATTGCTGCATATGGAGGATATAAATTAGGTATAGGAAATTTATAACCAAATCTAGTCCAAGTGGGTGTAATGAAGTACTTCGACGTATTAGAGCTCTGAAACGATTAACTTTATAATATTATTTTATTAGAACTCACTTATATTTACACAAAACATTATATAATATACATCTACAATTATCATACATCAATTATTATATTCATGGGACAAACTATAAATAATACATTATACCGAATGTATTTGAACATTTTTTTTAAATACAATTATACTCTCTTTGACATTTTTGTAGAGCGGTTAATTGTGTTCATTTCTCTACTATATAATATTTTTATATTTTTAAGGGCTTAGTCAGGATTTGCATTAAATCGAGACAATCCAGATTGCTGCATATAGATATAAATTAGGTATAGAATAACAAATGGAAGGAAATTAACCCAACCTAGTCCAAGTGGGTGTAATGAAATATTTTGACGTATTAGAGCTCTGCAACGATTTCTTTTATTATTTTATTTATTTAAACTGTCTGATATTTACACAAAATATATTATATGATATACATCCACACTTATCATAATTATTATATTCATGGGACAAACTATAAAGTCAATAATTAAATTTGACTAATTCTTTTTTATCTGTAGACAGGCGCCCAGTTAGATGTCAAAACCGAGGCTCGTATCAATATTCTCGATATTTTTTTGTCATACCGATCAATAACTTGATGCGACAATCTCATCTTGTTGTACGTCACTCAAGGGTTTATCGGGGGACAAATCTTAGGAACTTGTTGCTCTTTTCACTTCATAATATTAATATTTTCTACACCTCCACATTATATTTATTTATATTATTTTTTTGATAATATGGCGTGTGACAAAAAACGGGACCACGTGTGGACAGGTTAACTTTGACAAGGGTATTTTTGGGCGCCAGGTGATCCTTTTTATTTATATGAATGGACATAATAAAAACGACCCCTCGTATTTAAAACAAACAAACTATTTTAAATACCTGCGACTAATTTCCTTGCTTTTGCAAACGTATAAATATTATATAGTAATCATCTTAACCCAAGTATATTTTTTATGATAATTTAACATTACATTAAAAATAGAATATTTTATCTGATTATACCCGAATGTGACAATTTTAGTTTACGTCCTAATTTGATAATCAAATATTACAAAATCCGTTATAAATTGTGATTCTTACTAACCCATATTTTTAATTAACAATATTCTTCTTTGTAAATTATTAATAGTTTATAACGAGCAATATAATATAGCAAATTAATATGTACAAATTGATTGTCCTCCGTATTAAAATAAGTAAAAGACTAAGTCTATAAATATTGCAACATCTAATCATAATGTATCAAAACATTGTATACAAATTATATTAAATAAAGAAATTGTATATTAAATATTTCAATTTAATAATCGTATACACATTAAAGAATAAATTAAATCTGCTCCTGCTAAAAGACTCCTATTGAATATTTATTTACTATAAATTATTCAGTTGTTAGTAGAAACTATATTCATATGACATCATTGACATTAAAAATCTGAAGGGTAGAATTAAAAAAAAATCCTTTAAATACTTTCACCCAAAATCATATAAAATAAACAATTAGTTTTATTTAATTGCTAATAAATTTTAATCGAGTATATTGCGTTTAAATGGTCATCTAATATTTGAGATGTGTTTTTATTTTTACCCATACTCTCATGTTAAATAAAAATGAAAATGCTCAAATTCTATAATTCGAACATATATATATATATATATATATATATATATATATATATATATATATATATATATATATATATATATATTGAAAAATAATTGATTGGGAATAATATTTTCACACTCATCATATAAAGTTAAAAATTATATCATTACTAGACTAGTGAATAGATACTATTTGGGGTGAGAATCTTCAGTAAATTAAATATATTATATATTATTTGAATTAACTGAGAATATTTTAGGGGGTGGTTGGGTATCCCCAAGCGAAAATAAATAAAATACATCTTTAACTATTATTTAAAAATTAAAAATCTTAAAGAACTTCACAGAAACAGCTTATTAGTTGATGGTGACCCAAACTCTATATATATATATATATATATATATATATATATATATATATATATATATATATATATATATAAATTACAAATATATATATATATATATATATATACTATACTGCTATATATATATATATATATATATATATATTTGTGTGATATTTGGTAAGCAAGCAAGGATAGTAATAGTCAGGTTGTACATTGTATTGAGGTGGGCAACCCGTTAGTGTGCGGCCTTTTATTGTGTTTGTTGCGTGTAAATGTGATTTAAGATCAAAGGCACTTGAATTACATGGAACAATTAGTATGAACGCCGTATCATTTGTAAGCACCGTTTAACTACAGGAATGCAATTCCTTCTCCAAATAACTAAAAACATTTTTTAAACATATATTCATAACTTTGAAGTAACCGCAATTAAATATTACAGGATGCGGACAACATAACTTCATCCTGAAAACAATGTTCTTCAGATGTACATATTAGTTCCAATACGTCATATGGAATCGTCGAATCGAAATAATAAAGGAGGCGATATTTTCATAGACGAATTGCATTGAAGATGTTTGGGGGTAATCAACTGAACGCAAATGGCTGTGATTAGGGATATCGTAAAATAGTAAAATATTTGAGCTGCTTGTCTCAGAATCTTAAATAATAATAAATCTTAATACAGACATAAACAAAAAATAGTATATATTACATATTTTCATATTACATACAAATACATTATTTTAAAATAAAATTCCAAGTTTTTCATGCATTATATAAATAATTTGAAGGGGATTGGCGTATTTTGAAAATAGCTTATTAAATATATATTAAATAATTACAGTTTGTGTATCGTTTGAGCTACAACAATTTTTTATTAATTTTATTAATCGAAAATAAATATGCTTGCTACTAGCAGGTGAGAGAAACTGTGGATTCTTCTACATACATATAACATACAAACACCTTAGACAATTATATATATATAATAATACGAGGTGGACTTTATATTTATATATATATATATATATATATATATATATATATATATATATATATATATATATATATATACTATATATATATATATATATATATATGCTGCTACTCTTCACTATATATATATATATATATATATATATATATATATATATATATATATATATATATATATATATATATATATATATATATATATATATATATATAGGCCACCATCTTGGAATCAACTGTTTCTGTTAAGTACACCGTAGTGTCGTGTGTGTTACCAATAATTGATCGTTATAAACGTACAAATAATATGGTTATTACAAGAAATAGGGTGCGGAAGTGCGAAAACCGGCCTCATATTACATATTAATTAATTTATTTAATATCTTTATAAACAGTAAATATATTCAATTAAATAATTGATTGATTTTGTACTTCAAAATTTAGCTATTAATAAATCAATTGAATATTATAATATTATATCGTTCTTTGGGAAAAAAATGCGTATTTTATATATAACATTTTTTGAAATTCTTTATATTTATTGATTGAAATTAATGAATTAAACACAAAATTCCCAGTTATTTTTATGACTAATAATAAACCTAGTTTAGTACAAATAATTTATAATATGTGTCATGAATTGTGTGAACTTTGAATGTTTTCTTTACATGAAAAACCACCCCTTTCTTTTTTTTCTCCCGGGTGTCCTGTAAAATGTATTTTCATTTATTTTATATTTTTTTAATGACCGATTCACTCATCGACATGGTGTAGTTACTAATGAATGACAGGGGCTGTCAAACTTGATGACAGCTCTTTGCCCCCATCTAATTCTGACATACAAACAATGCCTATTTTTTTTCAACACCGATACGAAAATAGTTATAAATAAAAAATAGATACAGCAGTGAGCTTCTTAAATTTTGATTAATTTTTTTATATGTTTGTAGAGCACTTTAAAACAATATTGACATCCCAATCATAGCCGTCTACGGTATGTCAAAAATAATTCGAGCAAGATTTTAATCGATTATTAATAAATTCGTATATTGATATTTATACATACAATTGTATGGCCTGTTAATATATTTGTAAACTTTGTATATATTGATGGGTTACTTTGTGTGTCCGTAAATATTTTGACATTACACAACTCTTTGGAATAATTATTTTAGCAGGTCATACAAATGGATGAATAAATATCAAGATGGCGGGCCAAGTAGATGAGACAACATTAATAATGTATGTCAGTTCAGAATTTGACAAAGGTAACAGTAATTGTCTCACTCTGCTTTACATTATATCCAAAAATCTTTAAAATTGAGGACAATTAGAAGAATTCACGATAATTTGATAAACAAATATTTTTTTATTAATATTGTGATTATTTAAAAAAATATTACACTCTGTCTGTAAATCTGTAGTTTATATAAAATAGCTGCGGATCTGAATTTATCATTAAGTCAATATATCGAAAATAAACTAGACTTACAACACGTGTCCGCCAACGCATTGATATAATTAGTAATGTTTATTTATTTTTTTTAACATTTTCGAATTAATGAATACGCAAAATGTCACCATTTACATTACACCTGCAATATTATATTAACATGTGGCTGGCTCAGTAATGCGAAGGGGCAGGGCGGTACTAGTATACATTGTAATAAACATCGCTAATTAAATACAATGTTGTCTGGTATTGTAAAGGAAGGCAGATGTTGTTTCAGCTTTGCCGTATAAATACAAATATTTGGATCGTTAAATCAAATCCAAGCAACTCGCCTACAAATACAGTCGGTGTCTAGTTACAACAATATGTGAAACACCCTGTATTTACCATGACAAAAAGTCCATTTAAGAGCGGAAGTAGTTGAGGTGAAGGTGTTTTTGGTTTTTGAAGGAGCTCGTGCCGCTTCAAACCAAACCGCGATCGGTTTACCGCAATATTGGTACAACAATATTACTAAATAAATATACAGGACCGAATTATATAAAAGGGAATTTAAAATATCCATCCTGGTTTAATCATTTTCACATTAAAATACAAAAAAAATCAGAGTAAACCGTGTACAAGACGCTAGACCGAATTTTCAATATATACTTACATTTTAATATTTACTTATTAATATATATTATTTTTAAATATGACTTAAAAAAACATGAAAGACTAAAGATGCATTTGTACCCGAAGGATTTACCGCTCGTACTGTTTATCTGTCACTAGTCGATCTTTCTAATAATATGGTAAAGTAAATCATTTAAAGTTGCTTAATATATTCAAACAATTTACATGATAATCTATAAGAATAATCTTTTTGCTCTCGAGTGTCGGATTTTAGAGAGTGCAGTGGTGCAGGTGACCACAGCCCGCGTATGTGTGAAGTATATGTATAGTATGCGCATGTTCCAATATATGATGACAATACGCAAGACACTTCTATAGATATAAATTCATTGCTGCTAACAGAAAATTTTATAAATATGTTGAAATACGTAGATGTGTAGATATAATTTCTAAAATACACTTCGGCGGAAAAATTGCATCAAGTATATGTATATTATGCGCATCTAGTAATGCCAGCCGTGTATCAATGTACGAAAACAATACGCATGACACTTGTAAAGATATAAATTCATTGCTGTTGAAATTTATCGTTGTTTTTTGTTTAAAAAAAACAATAGAATACGTAAATTGTTAGAGATATTTTCTGATATACACTTCGGCGGAAAAATGGCATCAAGTGTATGTATATTATGCGCATTTTGTAGTGCCAGCCGTGTTTCAATATACGAAAACAATACGCATGACACTTCTAAAGATATAAATTCATTGCTGCCAACAGACAATTTTATAAATATATTGAAATTTATCGTTTTTTTTATTAAAAAAAACAACAGAATGCGTAAATTGTTAGAGATAATTTTTGATATACACTTCGGCGGGAAAATAGCATCAAGTATATGTATATTATGCGCATTTTGTAGTGCCGGCCGTGTTACAATACGCATGTTGACAACTTGTATACATTGAGCCGATTAAATTATTATTTATTTATTTTTAACCAGAGAATGATTTTAATTTTAAAGAATGATGATGCCTCTGAATCAAAGAAGAATCTAATAAATTAAATTAATAATATAATTACATTTCAATTGATGAAGAAGATTCTAATAATAAAAAAATAAAATATATATTTCTGTGTAATTCGCACCTGTCTAAAGGGAACAAGGTGCGTTTATTTGTCGACCATGATGATTTGCGGTGACAATCAAAAGTATTCTTAAATAACTGTATATACGATAAGGCCTCGATAATTCGAAAACTTCTATAACCTGAACAATCGGATTATCGAGTCTGTTTTGAATTGTGAAATATACAAATTTCACACGTGAAAACGTCTTATTTTTCAGTCGAAAAAAGAGAGACACTCGATTCGTTTTATTTTCGCCGTGGGAATTCTCACGTTATAATAATGATTAATATCGTTACCCAAATTAGCGGTCATGGCTTCCAAGTCTTTGGGTTTCCTTTTGCGGGGTCTTCCTTTCTGTCTTGGTGCCGCTGCCGAGGCGGGAATTGAAGCTGGTCCTCCGTTATAAGGCATCACTTCAGAAGGCGGCCCTCGACCCACCAAGCCGCATTCTCCTATACTCTCGTAATGTAATCTGGAATAATTTCATATAAAAATAATATACATTTGCCAAATGTGTTTGTTATGTTGTACATACTGATATAAACCGGGTCGTACACGTACAAATAAATTAATTAATTTAATAAAAATACTGCTTACTGAGGCATTTTCATAATTAATTTGACTGTACATATGATGCCGGGTAAACTATGACTAGTAACAATGATAACTATGCTTATAATGGCTTTTATTAACTATTTTACAGTCTCAATTAGTTGCATTTTGATTTATTTACTCCAAATACTAGATTACATTTTCTATTGTATTTATTTATTCATACCTTTCAAGAGGCTTTTTTTAGGTTAGGAATATTTTTATCGGATAAACCTGATATATTTATATATAAATAACCGCGCCAGGATATCAGAGTAAACCTGGATCAAGACAATAGATCAGTATTTTAACCCACGATCATTGTATTAAGTGGTATGCTATTTTTCAGAAAGCTGGATAAATATAATAAATTATTTGTGTATTATAACTATAACTAGTTACACAGGTCCCCGAGTTAATAATCAGTATTTACCTTAAAATACAGAAAATCAGAGTAAACCTGGATCAAGACAATCGATCGGGATTTTATTAATATTATTCCCGATTCTACAAATTGACAGTGCAAGCTTATAGGTTATTTTTTTCATTTAATTAATTGTCTGTCGGTGATTTTAACTATTACTAGTTACACAGGTCACCGCCTTAGTAATCAGTATTTACCTTACAATACATTAAATCAGAGTAAACCTGGATCGAGACGATCGATCGGGATTTTATTAATATTATCCCCAATCAGCCAGTCATATTTTTTTTTACTTGAGCAGGATTTGAACCCACGATCATAGCATTAATTGGTACGCTATTTTTCAGAAAGCTGGATAAATATATTTATTTATTTGTGTATTGTAAGTATTACTAGTTACACAGGTGACCGACTTAATAATCAGTATTTACCTTACAATACAGTAAATCAGAGTAAACCTGGGTCGAGAGGATCGATCGGGATTTTATTAATATAATTCCCGATCTCCCAATAACACGCGCCTTATCCCCTTAGCTCTTAATATTAATAATAAAATATTTATATTTGTTGTTAAAATGATCTTGTTACCTGCAGTAAATGGTCGAGTCTCTCATCCCAAAGGTATCCCCTTTAGTGAGTGGAGTATTGCAAAGGGCACAACAAAAGCAGTTGACGTGGAAGACCAATTCCCTGGCCCTCATGACCAACTCCGACGAGGATATAGTGGCTTGACACCTTGAACATCTTCGGGCACCAAACAATCTGCGAAAGGAATACGATTTATATCTTTGTAGAGTGGTCGATACAAACAAACAGTACGATGAACCAATTAAAGATTGCCGAAGCCCGACTCTACTCGTGACCAACAATCGCCACCAACTACTTTTATAATACACTTTAGGGTTACCAGCAGTTAAATGTACATATATGCTTCTGAATCAAATTCTCAAATCATCATACAAAAAAAAAAGAATATTCTGTTCTTATGTGTCCGGTGTTATAAAGGACCCTATACACGTCCAGTCTGAGCTGTCAAAAAAGTGAACGTGTGCGAGGCCCTTTAGAAAACTGTGGCCATTAAAGAATTGCATAATTTATTGATGGTTAAGAACAGAAATATTTTTACATTGTGTAGATATTTAATAATATAATTAATATTATTTAAAAATAATTTTTATTTATTTAAAAAATTGGGAATGTTGCCAGATAGTAAATAATTTAGTTTCTCGTAGTCAATACTTGATAATTTATTGCCTGTCGTTGATTTCAACTATTACTTCATTGAGTAAAAATCCAGGAAATCAGAGTTAACCTGGATCAAGACAATCGATCGGGATTTGAACCCACGACCTTATTTTTTATAGTAATGCGGAGAATATAAAAATTAGGCATCAATGTATTATTTTATAGTGCAATTCTGCTACGTGCTCTCTGATTGGCGCTCGTTTTTGGTACCATTCTCTCGTTGGAGGGATTCCGAAGGCTTTTTTTAGACACAACAACGTCAATGATCTTAACTATTACAAGTTACACAGATCACCGACTTAATAATCAGTATTTACCTTACAATACAGGAAATCAGAGTAAACCCGGATCAAGATGATCAATCAGGATTTTATTAATATTATTCCCCATCTCTCAGTCGTAATAACTGATCATATTTTTTTTACTTGAGCGGGATTTGAACCCATGATTACAGTATTTGTAGCCACATTCTTATCCACTGAGCTATTTTTCTAGTATTAAATATTTTACTTAATTGTGTCAAGACTGACAATTTACAACTGTATACTTCAGTATTCTAAATGTGTAATTATCTTCCAGTAGTAATTTTTTTTTATTTGACCCCACAGTACGCCGATAACATAAATATGTATATATTAATAAAGGCCATCGATGTACGCAAATTAAATGAACAGTGTTGCCATACAATACTAGCATCATTAGAATACTATTTAATTATTAAAATGTGTTTTTATATTGGCAGCCCTGAATGACAATGCCTGTGGTCTCAATTTCAATGAAAGCTCTTCTTAGACAAGATGCGAATAATTCACCAAGATCATAAGACAAAGTATGAAGAATTCGATTATAACTGGACTTATTTACATGATTATGAAGCTAAGCTAAAAAGCATTGGTATTATTGGATCACCCACGCCGCCTCACGAACTCGAGATATTATCAACTGTTGTTGGACGAGACACGAAAACGGCCATGTCCACCACCACCTGCTGCTTTTGTACTATCTATGTGTATATTCACTTGGATGGGTGACCGCCTTATTATATTGTCTTTGGGATATCCACTATATGAGCGACTCAACAACTCTGCATTATTAATTATTACTCAAACCGCACGTTCATTATTTATAACGGCTGCGAAACATTCATGACGTTTGCCTTCAACTCTTATAATAGGCCTACACCCAATGCGTCATAATAATTAACTATGAGCCAGTTTCTTCAAGTCGTGTTAAATCGCATGCTACGTTGAAGGAGATTGTACGAATATCGTGTCATAAACAAATATTCCGTTTCTTCTGCACCTATTAAAGCTATAGCCGAGCGGTTCCGATGTGTGTATCGGAAGCATTCAAGAGAAACCTTGCATACAGGCGACTCGGAACTGGAATGGAGGGGATATAACACCTGTATTTTGACAGCTGATAGCACGAGCTAACGCATTTGGCGCGTAAATCGCCAAGTGTCACGACATTTAACACCAATTGAAGAAACCGGGCCTATATTTTGTGTTAATCATAATGTGTAAAAAAAACTTTTGATATTTATTTATTATGGCCATTTATCTTAACCTAAGAAAATACTTCTTAATATAAAATATACAATTTCAGCATACGCCCTTATTCCATATACCCGAAATGGTGACAATTAGATGATTTTTATAATAAAATATTATAAATAAGATGAGTGAGAATTATTATCTAAATTTACTATTGATTAAAACTGCCTCTTATTTTTTATGATTATTTACTTCTTCATACATTGAATATAGAATATTTTATTTGTTTATCTCGAAAGCGACAATGTCAGTATACGCCCATATTCCATAATTTGATAATCACATATTACAAATATGGCTTAAGAGAATCCGTTATAAATTATGATTCTAACTAACCCATATTTTTTTTTAAATAATAATGGATATTTTTGTTTCTAATTATTGATAGTTTATAACGAGCAAAAAATATAAATGTCATAATTGTTTTATATTTTAAATACGCATTAGGAACAAGTCCCTTCGGAGCTCCAACGATATCAATAAGAATACAATTATTTTTATGGGGTTAAGATAAATTATATTATTATTAGGGCTTCAAACAAAAAAAAATACAAATTTTGAGTGTCACAATATACCCAAGAAAATAAATAGGGTGATATCATATTAATAAAGTTAATATTTTATTTTAAAAAATGGGTTGGAGTAAAAAAATGTACTCTTTTGAAACAAATAAATCGATCGAGTTATTAATATAAAAAAAATATATATTAAATGTGCAATTTTACTCTTAAAGGTCTAAAAAGGATGTAGAAAAAAAAGTATTTAACAGACAAAATATACACGAGACAGACATTATTTCGTACTTCATAGAAACAGCTGATTCCAAGAGGGCAGATCAAAACCCGATATTTTTTTAGTATTTTTTTTCACTCTAAAATATTGTGAGTTAGTTAAAGTCCACCCTGTATATATGAAGATGTTATTTTTACGATATTTCCTTCTCCGCTGTCAATTTGTAGATACATTTTTGTGTTGATAACCCGACGAATTAGTAAGTATCCTTTGCGCAGTGACTGTCCGTTTTATAGGCGGGTTCAGTTCCCGTCCAGGGTGTTTGTTTTGCGGTTTTACGACTGGTCGAGGGTTTCGAGAATTCGGTAAGAGAGGCGCCCCGTGGCTCAGTGGTTACGATGTCTTTACGATGATACTTTTTCTGGGAAACGATTGAGACGTAATACAGAGAGAAACTTGAGACCATCAATGCAATAAACTCTTTACGATAAGCCCTTTGCCGCGCTCTTTAACAAAAAAAATATATATATATATATATTTTTACTATCAATAAAACCTCACACCCGCACTACAGAGACGTCAGGTAATTAAATCCTACCTGCGTATTTATATATTATATATGAAATAATTTGTCCTGCGATCGTAGGCCGTATGCTCATATGTCATAAAGACCAGATTCGCGGATCAAAGCATGGCTTTATTATAATTGTATGGGACTACGCCCTATTTGAAGCAATAAAGTAATCAGGAACCCCAGAACTTGGAGAAGAAGATCTTTATTATCCGGGATGTAAACCTATGATTGGACTTTTATTAGGATACCAAAGACCAAAGCCGTACTTTATTTATATATTTTGCCATCGAGTGACCAACTGTTCAAATATTTTATATTCAAATCTCACAATTGGTTCGACTTTCTTTATTTTTTTAAATTGTATGTATTTTATTTAGCAAATATCCATGAACGCAATAATAAAACTCCATTTTTTAAATACATATAAAATCGTATCAATAAATAAAATTTTAAACAAATGTGTAGTTTTTTTTCTCTCCTGTAAAATTTGGCAAAATGGAAAATATATTACATATTAATATAAAAAAATACATTCACTAAGCAATTATTAAACTTCCCCAATATAAAAAGTCTCACAATTTGGTTCAACTCTCTTTAAGGTAAATATATTTTTTTTTTAATTGTATGTATTTTATTGAGCAAATATCCATGAATGTAATAAATAAACTCCATTTTTTTTTACATGTTAAAAGATGTTATCATTAAATAAAAATTTAAGCAAATGTGTAGTTTTTTTTTAGCTCCTATAAAATTTGGCAAAATGGAAAAAAGGCGATTATATGATAATTTAAAACTAAAAAATATTCACTTAGCAATATAATATTACTGCAAACGGCTGTGATTGGTAACACTGCAATATTTTATAATGTTTTAATTTTGCAATATTATATTCAGATGATGGTATTTATTCATTTCATAAAAAAGGTCAATGCCGATAATTATTTTTTAAGTAGTTTTATAAAAAGTGTATTTAATCGACGTCACCGATATTAGAAAACTCGTCTGATTGTTCCGCCATCTTGATATTTATACATCCAGTTGTATGGCATTCTTATCAGCTGTAACGATTTAGATTATTATTGTTTAAAAACAAAGATATATTTTAAATATTGTAAAAAAAAATGTGACGAAATATTTTATTATAAAAAGGACAGTTAATGCTTAATTTAAAATATTTTTTTTATTATGAATTGTGGTCACCGCATTATTATTATTATTATTGATAGATCATACTATGAAAAATGGTTTATTGTGCCAATAAATGTTGGCTGTGTGAAAATTCCTGGGAGGGACGTTTTATTTATTAGAAAAAAAAAATACGACGAATACGATCGTTCGATAGATCGGGGTGTATTATTATTATATTGAAAGGTGAATACACCTGTCGAGAATAAATGCGATATTATTAAAAATTAAATATAATTAAGAAAGCAAACGCACTCGTTTCCATACAAATTGTATTTTGATAACTAAATCCGTTCGTTTATTATATTATTTATTTTTATTCATAATGCGTCATACACGAAATAAACCGTTTATTTTCCGATAATCTCCAAAGCGATATTTTATTATTTGAACATCTAAATTACAATTTGATCCTCCGAAAGACTTCTTTACAACACCTAACGATTTGTCGTATGAAAAAGTCGTCAGCGATCACGATTATTCAATAAATAATCAAATGGACATTTTGATTATTTTTTTTTAATTGAACGTGCTTAAAAATTCAATTTACACACTGCAAAAAAATTTCACCGTTCGCCAAAACCTCACTTATCCGATATTTTATTATTAATAAATGCGAAAGTAATTAACGTGTTTTCTTAAGGAGGCGATATTTTCATAAAAGAATTGCTTTTTTTGTATGGAAGTATTTCGTTTATTAAAATTGTACTTTAAACATACCGCAAGGTGGGGACTCAATTGACCGCAAACGGTTGTGATTAGGGATATTGGTATTTAGTAAAATATTTCAGCTGTTTGTCTCAAAATCCTTAACATTTAAATTCTTGTGAATCCCATACTTTCGTATTACATACATACACATTATTTTTAAATAAAATTCCACTTTTTTCATACATTAAAATCAGAATTTACTTGAATAATTTGGGGGTGATTTAAGGGGAATTAGTGTATTTTTAAAATAGCTTATTAGAAATATTAAATAATTTACACACACCTTAGACTTAAACTTAAACTTATTAAAAAAAGTCCACCTCTCATTATTATATATATGTATATACAACGTATATATATATATATATATATATATATATATCTATATATATATATATATATAATAATACGAGGTGGACTTTTTTTAATATTCTATCAGTATCAATCCCGTATTTTTTGTGTAAAAATTTAGCTGATATCGATAAAAAAATCACATCAATAAAAAGTTTTTAAACAAACAGAATTTAATACCTGAATATTTATTTTAAGATTGTGATAATAGGTTCAAATCCAGCTCAAGTAAAAAAATATTATATTAGGAATACGACTAAGGTAGAAATATTGGCGTATTCATTTCAACTGAATTAGTAAATATCAAGATGGCGGACCAAGCAGATGATTCCGACTGATCCTATTAGTGTTGCCTCTGTTAAACTCATCTGCTTGGTCCGCCATCTTAATTATAAATTTGGAAACCGTATATTTTGTTATACCATTCGTATTTTTTGATAATTAATTATATATACACGATGGACTTAAATTAACTGAAATTATTACTGATATTATTTTTTAAAAATAAAATAAAATTTCCAATAATCCACTCAACTCTAATTTGGTTTTACCCAAACAAATTGTTATTTAGATTTTAAGCATTATATTTTGTAGCTGTTTTGTTAATATTGCTTTTAACATTGTTATTATTTATTAATCTTAAATTTGTAAATGGGTTTTTATTTTTTTCTATAATTAAATACTATTACTTATGTCAAATTTAAATAAAACATTCTCATGTTAGTTATAGGTAATAAGATTTATACACTCTGTACACCTAAGTCTATTTCCAAAGATGTATTGTTCTATCAATCAATGTAAAAACTTATGCATAATAAAGAAATTGTAATAATAACTGAAATTATTGTATGCGGTAGTAAGATATCGCAAGATTAAAATAAATAATAATAAAAAATATTGTAATGGCTGTTTTTGTGAAGTACAATAAGTCCACCCTGTATATTTTGTTTAGTAAAAAAAAAACCCCTTGAATAGTATAATGTGTATAAAAATGTTTCGCGTGCACTATTTTAGGGTGTTTTTTTTTAGTTAAAAACTTTATGCCGGATTATAGAGAGACAATGTGTGGATTATTCGTAGTATTTTGTAGTCAGAAAAGTCGGTAATTAATAGCTGAAATTAAACAAAATCACTTTTTAAGCGGAGCAGTGATGTTTTACGAGGCATGACGAGAGACAAGCCAACCGTGGAGTGAACTTCTCTTAATTGGACCCAAACCAGACCAGCTAACTTCATCATCATCATTATTAAATTATATTATGGTGTATCATAATACTCTTATTTGCAAAATCATACTAAATATATACAATTGTTGGTCCCGGGAAAGATTTCAACGCGTCTCAACCAAACCTGCATTGGCATTGAAAGAAATCATTAAACAAGCAATCTAAAATAATATATATAATTGTCTAACTGTGTGTATGTTATATGTCTGTCTGTCTGTATGTCTGTACGGGTCAATCAATCCCTGAACCATCCTTAGAGTATATATATATATATATACATTTAAAATATAATATATACAGAAAAATAGTCCTTAATATATCAGGGTACAAGCATTAAAATTCTGTGTGCTCTTAAGTCTTTATGGAACTGAGCTTTATATTAAAAATATAATAGAATATTTGGTAGTGAGACTGCATTTAAATTTGTTGATTATTGAAGATATGCGAAAATAGCCCCTAATATGTATGAGATATCGTATACTTTCGTTTGAAATATGTTTGCTGTCCGTATGGTTCTTAATGTATGAAACGTCAAAAATGTTCCTTTTCAATCATTGTTTAACCTATTAAATGGGACTTTTTCGAAATAGTAAAATAGTCCTATTTGACCGGCAACTAATGTAGATTCATCTATTATCTATAACACATTTCGTGTCTCTGTCAATAGAAGGTATTTAATCGGAAACTATTATATTTTATAAATAATATTCAAGTGACGCATGACAGGCAGTGTTACCAGATGGAACAA
This sequence comes from Agraylea sexmaculata, assembly GCA_022606485.1. Classification (NCBI taxonomy): domain Eukaryota; kingdom Metazoa; phylum Arthropoda; class Insecta; order Trichoptera; family Hydroptilidae; genus Agraylea; species Agraylea sexmaculata. The sequence continues at coordinate 16,864 of JAGTTH010004859.1, forward strand.
TAATATTTTATCTAAAATCTTGAAGTGGATACTTAATTAACGAGATATTTAATAATGCATAATAAATGACAATCTTCATATAAAAAACAGTATTTATCAGGAAAGTCGCTTTTTAAATATTGTGACGAGTGTTGTCATCATATTTAAACCGTATTAAATTATTTTATTTATAATTTACTTTGAAAATTCAAACATATTCTGAATGAAAAAATTTACAACTTATTACCGTCCTATTAAAAAAAACCAAGCAGAACATCAAAAAACATTCACACAAATTTAAAATTTCAATTAAAATTATTCTAGTGTTTTGTTCTTACACAAAATTGGCGACTGGGCATTATAAAAAATATACACTATTTAAGGCATTTATTATTAGTATATATTATATCGAGGGTATACTGCCAAAATGCATATTTATTAGTTTTGATATAATGGCGAATTAGTGAAAAATCACAGTCTTAACAGAACTATAAATTTATGGTATATATTTGAATAATTCACAATGTGGTATAAGCCAATGTCTTCTTTTATCTTTCCAAATATAACACAACTAGGGTAATTTTTGATGTTCTGTTTGGTTTTTTTATTAGGACGGTTGTAAAACAATAAGTTGTTTTTTTTTAAGTAAATTATAAATAAAATAATTTAATACGGTTTTCATATGATGACAACACTCATCACAATATTTAAAAAGCGAGTTTCCCAATAAATACTGCTTTTTGAGAATTGTCATTTATTATGCATTATTAAATATCTCTAATATTATTTTGAAATTAATTTTGGTCTCATCTGGTAACACTGATGGTTGATTGATCCGTACATACATACATACACACACCTTAGACCTCTATTTTAACTCCAATAAACTAAAAATGTAAATTTGTCTTAGTTCTCCCGAAATATTGATGATACGACTAAGTGCGTTTTGGTAGTAGATAAAGTTATAAAAATGCATCCCTAACTGAAAATTGTCAAAATATGAGTTGGTGCATTTTAGCAGTTATAATATTTAAAATATATTTTTTCACAGGTGATAAATGCTATGAATAATTAATGCGGAGAAGGGAAGCAACTTGATACCGTTTATCGATTTCAAATGGTGGATGTATTTGTTGTAAATGTTATTGTAAACACTTTGTAAAGAGAGGCCGAGGCTGGCGGGGGGCGAAGTCCTGGGGGCGCACGCCCACGGGGGGCACCCTTCACAGGGAACACCGTTGACGGGATGTCACAATTCAATAATAATATAAACTCGTGTGAAATTAAAAGTACGGTAGCACATTTCATAAATATACATTTTATTATGCAATGAATGTCTTTAAATTAGACAAATATTTTTTTAATTTTTTTTTTATTCCACTAAGATAATATTACACTAGAAATGATTGCTTCCTACGCCTCACTTCAATTTATTTTTTACATTCTATACAAACATTTTTTAAATAAAAAAATGAGTATAATTCGTTGAAACTCCGGAGGACAGTGTTCTTTTACCTGTCTTTTAAAGAATTTGCTGTATTTTTTTTTTTAACAATAACTACTTTAAGAGTATAAAAGCTCCCAAATATCGTTTTTAAATTTAACAGATTCTCTTAGACACAATATAAATTATTTGGCTACATTATTTATTTATGAATACATAGTATATTATTATATCATTCTGCAGTACCACTAGGGCATTACGGGAGATCCCAAGTCGCATTGATAATACTGCATCAATCCTGATTATATTTTAGTTAAAATTACACAAGCGATTAGTAAGCAAATCTTGCGATGAATGCTTAAAAAGGCGCATTTACAAGTCAGTAAAAAAAAAAGCTTAAAAAATTGTTACATATTTTATATACATATGAATATAATTCGTTGAAACTCCGGAGGGAAGTGTTCTTTTACCTGTCTTTTAAAAATCTAAGCGAAATTTGCTGTATTTTTTTAAACTACTTTAAGAGTTTAAAAGCTCCCAAATAACGTTTTAAATGTAAACGGATTCTCTTAGACACAATATAAAATATTTGGCGACGAATGTTTAAAAATCATTCATTAAAAAATGAGTATAATTTGATGAAACTCCGGAGGGAAGTGGTAATTTTTTTACTATCAATTGCTAATTTGATAGATAATAGCAAATTGCCGTGCTCAAGATCAAAAGCTCCCAAATCCAGTTTTAATTTTATTTTCAAATTTTAATCGTAACGGATTTTCTTAGATATTTTTTATTGTAAAAAAGTCATCAATTCATTTATTATTTATTTATCGTGTTTTGTTTCGAAACATCTCAATTATTTATTTATGAATACATATTTTATTATTTTATCAAACTATAGTACCACTAGAGCATTACGGGAGATCCCGCAGTCGCAGTGATGAATATATTTTGGTTAAAATTAAACAAAATTTGCGATGAATTTAAAAAAAAGGCAATGCTATGTCAGTATTTATAAATGGTTTTAAAAAATTGAAAAATATATATTGTCAGATTTGAAGAGATACCTAATATTTTTTTTTA
>JAGTTH010004860.1:0-48545 GCA_022606485.1 Agraylea sexmaculata
TAACTATAATTGATTAAGCGATTCCATTTGTTTTTATTTTTAAATGAAATTTAAGCATACTAAAAATTTTTGTGTTCAAAAAATGTATGTGCGCTTGCGTATAAAATTTCCAATTTAATAAAATTTGCCTACCAAAACATGACTTATTTTAACATATTTAAAAAATTTGTACTTTTATAACCGCACTAATGAGCAATAATTTATATTATAATTTATTCTATTTAGTATTCTAAGCACATATGAAGTTCGACTATGATAAGTAAAGATGTATCTGTAATAACTGAAATAGCTAAAAAAATAATCATTTGAGCAATTTAATAAAAGCCAGTTGTCATATTTGATACGTTATATTAAAAAATGGTATTTTTTAATATTAAAAGAAACGCCTCTTATTTTTATGTAATTAATATATTTATAAATAAATCAGATAGCATCGCATGTGTGAAATTATTGAAGAAGATTGCACGAGACTGTTGCGAGTCTCACACTTATATACGAGTCAAATGCCATTACATAAGCCACATTCCCAAATATTACTAACAACGAAAATTAAAAGACAAAAGTTAAAAAGTGTAAGCGTTTCTATAAGAGACTAAATCGGTCACGGTTTCGACTTGTCTAACAAACTATCGATCCTCATCCATATTCAATTCCTCTCCATGGGAATTTGCATAAATATCGTCATTTACCGGAAAAAGACGATCCGATTGAATAACAAACCGGATTAAACAATGGAGGAAAGACTTTTAGAATTTCACCATATTTCGGTCGATGGCTTCTGTAGGCGTTACATAGATAAGTTTGGAGTTATTAATAGTTATAATCAATTTGGTGTCTTCTTCAAAGGATAAGCATTTGTATTTGTATTGGGTGTATTTTCATGATGTTCTGTTTTTTTCTTATAATATACAATACATCGAACCAGTTAATTAAATTAAATTTAACATATAGACTAAATATGGACGAAACTTCAATAAATAATACTTGTAACAAAACAAAATCTGTGCAAGTTTTTATTATTTTTTTAAGTTTTTACTAATTCTACACTGTCATAAAAATAATATGCGTATTTTATTGTTTAATAATTCAAAACAAAATAAATTTTGTGTCTGATTTGTTCACGGGAATGATGTGTTAATTTTAATATTGATTAATATACGAAGAAAATGATTGATTCAATAATACCTATAATCAGTGCAAGTTTTTGTTATTTTATAGAAATTCCACTGATTCTACACTTTCATAGGAATAAGATGTGTATTTTATTATTTAATAATTAAAAACAAAATTAATTGGTTATCTGATTTGTTCACGGGTATGCTGTGTTAGTTTTAATATTGATTAATATACCAAGAAAATAATTGATTCATTGGTATTTAATTTTTTTTTAAATGCCATGCATAAATGTTTGCGCAACGACAGAAGAAGATTTATAAAATAAATGATTTCTCAAAATGCGTGTTCCCTCGACCTCATTATGAAATGAAAGGAAAATTTGTAAATTTAAAATATAGTTTTAATTATAATTCACATAAATATTATGTATTGAGGTATTTGTTTGATGGTGTAGATTTTTGGGTGGCAGGTTTTTTTCTTTACAGGGGTTGTGGAAGGTGAGCTCCGATTGGTTGGAAGCCATTTTCGTCGGCGATGAAGGTAACTTTGTAGGTAACTCCATCAGGTCCAATATATTGATAACTTCCTTTTACAACCAAAACTTCATCTTTAGTTCCGGCATTCTTCAGCAAACCTTCTTCAGTACGGGAGACGCCATCACTGGTATCGAAACTAAAAAAAAAAAAATATATTATTTTTAAATATTTAACACATTCAATTGTTTTGTATGTATTGATAATATACTAACGCGAATTTGTAGGAATCAATTCCATTATTTTCATTATCGTATCTCAAGATGTATGCTGGTTCTTCAAGGGGAAGTGCCAATGAAACGGCCAAAAGGGCAGCGGCGATCAAAAGCTGAAAATGACAACACATTAAACAAAACCCGATTAATTAATTATTAAAATACACTTACGAATTTCATTGTGATTATTTTTTATTCGGGAAGGCTTCTCTACGATGATCTCGTATGGAATGATGAATATCGAACTAGACGTTTAGTTTTTATACCCTGGGCTAAGAATTTTAAATTATGTATATATGTCTCGCTATTAGCATACACTTTTCCCCCACTGAATATATTATAATGCAACAGTTATCACACAATTAACACACGTTATCCAATTCGAGCTTCGACAAAAATGCTTTTTACAATAATATTATTCGGGTCATAGTTCACAAGGAAGAGAATATTGTAACGAAAACGAGTGACGAAAGTATTGCATCATTTCGATGAGAAGCTTCTTGTGTGGGTTAGGAAACGAATATCTTGTCTTTTCATTAAATCGACTGTGACACAGTTCATTTTTATCGTAAAATAAACATAAAACACAAATCTTTATTGTATCTAACCACGACGAAAACTGTGGGCGAAGTAGTTAATATGAAAAAAAATGTTAATTTTCTTACGATATTTTAAATATGCTGACCTTTTTTATAGGTTCGAAAAAATTGTCATCGTCAGATCTCATATACACTTTTTGAATAAACCACTGTTTAGTTTATACAATTTATTTTATTATTGAATAAAGAACCGTTTTAAATTTTTCAGAATTTTCAATTGAATATGAATAATGAAATATGTAATTAACATACATAAAATACTCTTAGAATTAAAAAAGTTAATATTCACAGTGCTGATTACAAATTTATAGGTATGTACGTACATTTTATATTAATTTAATGGGGCAGTTTCAAGATTATCAACTCCTTCTTAAATCAAATATTGCCAAAAAAATATTACGACCTTTTTATTGTCTATTTCCCATTTATATTGTTTTGTTTAGATTATAAACATAAAATCTTACGTTCGAATTCTTGTTTCGATTTCCTATATTGTAAATTAATAAGTGATTTATGATTTGGATATAGCAACCTTATAGTAAGTTGTACTAGTTAAATATATAGGTCGCCAATGGATTCAATCTTAAAAAATCAAATTATATGAAAAAAAGTATTCCTTTTAGATAAATTAAAAAATCGGAATTGAATAAAAACGTTCATTATTTTTTATATATTTATTACACACAAAAATAATTATTGAGATCACAACAGATTGTTTTAATAATTTAACTAGCATACATATTTTTTAACAATGTTTTTTTTTTAATAAATAAATAGGAATATAATTATTTTTTGACGCCATCTGTGTGAGAGGCTTTCAAAGAAAATGGCCGTTGCTTATCACAAAAAACAATAAGATGAAAACTTTTAAAATACATTCATTTTCCAATAAGAGACCCGATTATTTCAGGTGGGAATGCATTCCTGTTATCAACACCACCGACTGTTGTTACTTCAAATTCAACGTCTTTCTAAAATAAAAACAGCGATAATTAAATATAAAATATTATATTATATTTCGAAACATTGTAATTTACTGATTTTGGCAATGGAATCCAAGTGGTCGATTCAGGAATTTGATCAATGGTATTATTGATTAATTCAGTCTCGGTTGGTAAAATACGATATCCTTTATCATCAGCAACATATCTAACTTTAAATACTTTATTATTTGGGGCTTTATAAGAATAAACACCTTCAACTGCAATGTAAGGTTTTCCTTCGGGGGTCATTTTTAAAACCCCAGTTTCTTCTCGCAAAATTCCAGATTCAGTTTCATAGCTAAAAAAGAGGAAAAAAAAAATTTTATTACATTTCTATAGTGGATGATATTTAAATCCTTCAAAATTTAATATAATCTTCTTTTATCTCCCAAGTAATTTATGACATTAAATAAAAAAAAATTGTTTTGAATATGGTATTTGCGAGACAATTAAGAATAAATAAACTCAATTTTATTAAATACATTTGAAGTGTACATTATTATTAGGTACATATTCTCGGATTACGCTATTTTATTCTGAATTTTAATTAACATAGAGAGTTTCAAACTCAAACATAATACCATTTAATTATAATGAATAACATGCAAGATTCTATAATGTGTAAAGCGTAAAAAAAAGATGAATATTATTACAATCAGTAGTATAATTGCATGATTATGAATTACTCGTAATCGTTTGTACTGAAGCTTAGAAAAACTTATAGTTTAATTTGATAGTTAAAATAATCAAACTAATGTTTTATGAATTGGACGGATGTGAAAAAAATAAGGGAGGATTTCAGGTTGATAAACTATTTTATATATTTTATATGAATGACTAAGACTTCTTGCTTATCCAGTTTTATCTGTTAATAATTGACTTATTAATCAGTTAAAGCAAACGTACAGGGTTTTTCCAAATGACAAGATTTGAATTCTTCGAAAAATCACCTATGTTGCATAATCGTAATTAATGCATAAGAAGCTAGCTATATGAATATAAAATCTTACCCAAAATTATATTTTCCATTGTTATAGTAATTATTGGTGTTTCGTAATATTATATCAGAGGGAGTTACGGGGTTTGCTGATATTTTCACTGTGAGAAGAACAACCCCCATCTGAAATAAATAAATTATTTCAAATATAAAAACCCACAAATAATTATACATATACATTAACTCGAAATAGGCCAAATATATGTATCCTGAAAATTTGATGTCGTAAGAAGTTTTATAGTAATAAATTATAACACGCGTAATCACTTTTAAAGAAAATTATTATTAGTAGATGAATATTTTGTTATTGATTTATGGTGATTTTTATAATTATATTTCATCTTGTTATAAGGTATTTTCGTGTAATCTATTTTATAATCATTGACACAATTTTTTTTTGATGCTGTGTCATCGAACTAATAGTTGTGCTTACTTTTTCACACACACTGTTAATACAATATTGTATTTTAACAAAATCTTTGAAGAAAAACTAAGTTGTTTCCACATGGTTATAAAAAAGTACTTACCAATATTTTAAAACCCATATTGGCAAACGTGATCTTTTTCAGTTAGGTGTGTTTCTTTTGAGTGGTTATTTGTGACTGCTTTTTGTAATGTATGTCCACTTCATTTATACAAGAGCGAAAGACTCAATGAGATGGAAAAACCAAAAAAAAATTAAATTTCTAGCCGTGTTGTAAAAACTTGAAGTGCAGCCAATTTAATTCACATAAGAGTATTGCCAATTTAAGTTTTATATTAGGATAATATAAAATAATTAAATAATCTGAATCTGAATTAAATACCCTGAATATTGTAAGTTCTAATGTATGAAACTATTTAATATTTTAATAGTCGATTTTCATAATTCACGTCTACGTTTATTGCGTAATCATAATGATCGTAGACTTTATCAGATTTTATTATTAAGTATTAATTAAAAAAATGCTCTACTTGTAGGGTAAAGCATTAATAAACTTTTTAAAGGACTTATTGGTTTAATGACACTAATAATGATTAAAACGGATATTGACTGATTTTTCATTGTGTAAAATTTAATTTTAATTTCTAGTATAGTAAGACAACTGTGTACTTCAATTGGGTCATCTCCATATCAATTTATCACACAAAGTCAAATCATGTAAAAAATACTGTTTTATCTTCAATTGAAAAGCAGATATAATGTTGTATAAAATTTTTTAATTAGTAAAAAAAATATAAAATATGCTTAAAACGAATCAGCCTTTTGGATATTCGAGAAGGTTGCTCCGAGGCATTCATAGTCGGAACTTACATAATTTAAATAAATACTTAATCGATTAGTATAAATAATATCCTATGATAATAATACTGTGGTTTCAAGTAGTCGACACAAGTGGAAGATCCATGCGATAATCCGCATTTGGTAGCACTATCACAGATTTCACAGTTAAATGATTATAATAATAGTCACTACGCAATACAATATCACATGAATTGTCATTATTAAAGCTCCATCTTAACACTACAGTTCATCGTGGAATTCACACTGACTAGATACTGTTGTCATATTAGATAATTGTCACTGTATATTCCACTAGGGTCAAGAGCATATTGTTGATTTGTGTCTTCGAACAGCTCGTTTAGTGCTGCGCTTTTCCTCTTCTTGCTGCCTTCGCTTTTCTTCTCGCTTGTGCTTCAAATACTTTCGCCTTTTTTCAATCAGCTTCCAATCTTTGTTTTCTTCTATTTCGAAAATTTTGCGCTTACGTCGCATCAATGGCTGGCGAGAGTCACTAAACAAACTCTCCTCATTCCCAACGAAGCTTTTTTCGGTCACCATTGTCAAACTGAAAAAAATGAACAAAAAATATTATTAAAAATATTTTGATTCGGGTTTGAATTTTGTTTTAAATAATTACCTTTCAGCAATAGGTTCATCTTCGGATGATTTTTCTGGAAGGTTCTCAACTGGCTTGGCGGCGACCATTACATTAATGCTCATAGCCGCAATTAGAAGTACAAACATGCAAGTCTGAAAAATATGAATAGTCTCATTTAGCATTTCGTTTGAAATTTTTATTCCACTAGAGGCATTTTATCGATCCTCACCTTTGGACTCATTTTCATAATATTTAATGATAAATGTCTATTAGTTGTAAGTGGCTTGTTTCACGTCTATATCGCTTTCCGATCTGAAGTGTACTGATTGAGTCAGCCGGAGTCTCGACTTATATATATGTTCATAGCGGACAGAGAGGAAGTCGCAGGGGAAACCCAGCGATTTTAAAGTAAGACTTCGAAATAGCCGAATGCTTTGAATTCCTTCGATAGCTCCTGTTCCGTTTCAAAAAAAAGAAGGTCGCAAAATTGACCAAGGCAAATATAATCGATGATTGAGTATTACATATCGGGTTCGTTGATCGAATTGCGTCATGGTTCAAATTGAATGCACAGTTAATTGGTCGTCAAATACTACATTTGATTCACTACAATCGCATGACTGCTTTGGTATTTTATCACTTATCAATTTGTAATAAGATAAGACCTTACATTCTTCGAGATGACTATCAAATTCCGTGACTAAATATTTGCGGGTAATTGTTACTTAATAAGAAAACGTGTTTTCCACAATCAATTTTTGAGGTCAGATTTTCAAAGAAATATTGTAACAGCCACGTGCCAATATATGCATTAAATCATTTTCTTGCAAGGTATTTCATGTTTCTTGGATGATATCATGACTTTCATCTATTGCACCACTCAAAATTCAAGAGCCCAATATACTTACTCTTTTTCTGGGCCATTCTCTCTCGAGTGACGTATACTCTCAAAAATTTACTTATAACGATTAGTTAGCATTAATCGTATAGTAAAGTCCAAAGTCCGACAACTCGAGGGCGTCGTCTCTGACGGTAGAGATCCTCAAATAAATCACGTCATCATATTAACGTACTATTGCCGCAGGTTGGAAATATTTAACGCAGAAGTTGTAAAGTATTTAAAAATAAATTTATCACCATGTGGTGTTAATGTACCAATTCAATTATTATACAACACTGATACAATTTTATTTGAGAGAAGCGCGTGTCAAGTAGCAATCAAATGTTTTGACAATTTTATCTAAATAATGAAATATTATCCGATAAATCACCCTCTCGAATAGACCGAGACTTGTAATAATTTGTAATATGGAAAACTATTTAGTTAATTAGCTCGTGACGTATAAACTAAACATAGACTGTTACAAATCCTTATCTAAACATGTTAGTCGCCTCTGACGTTGGCCATAGATAACCGGATTTCGACGATGATGAATTCAGCGATACCGAATTTCATTCCACGTGGTGATTTTTTTAAAATATTGCGCCATATATTTAAATTAGTCGATTTCCGTTATGTTAGGTGGAATTGGTTTTGAAATGAAAATATTGAATACGGTAGCATTGGCGATGATGATTCACGTTAACTTGTCTCCGCGTGTGGTCGTTACATTGCCTTGATAATGTATAACGCAATATTGATATGATAATTATTTTTTTTACTACATTCTTGGTCTCATATCACATTTATAATATATTTATCATATTCAAAAAACAATAGGTGAAGCTCAAGGCACACTCATTTATTTATTTATAACCAAAAACCATTTTACAAATAATTAAATACATTTTTAACTTGTCAATCAATTTTATTAAAGTGATTCCCAAGTACAATATAGTAACATAATTTAATAATATAATTCACCAAAATTAAATACATTGCAATCCTACATTTTCCCAAGTTGCATAATTAATTTGAAAATTACCAATTGATCTAAACAGAATATCGTCTTATCACAATAAACATCTCGTTTTATTAAATAAATTTTCAAGAAATTAAGCATGTATAAAAATGAAGGATTTTTTTCGGGATTAATTTCTTTGCATATTGTTTTCGGGTATTGAAGCACATTGGATTTTTCTATTATAGTTTTAAAGTAATTTACTTAAATAATTGAATAAAACTAAGAGATTTACCAAAAAAAACTTAAATAAATATACGTTTTTTAATATTAATTAATTATTAAAATATTCAATTATCAAAATATTTTTTTTATATTAAGTTCTTATTGATGGGTTGTCATAAACTTGAATACAGTTTATTTATTCAAATTTGACATTGTAACAAACTATAAATCAAATGTATAGTTAAAAATATAGTATTAGATAGTGTAACTAACATCAATGAATATTTTAAATCTTATTTGAAAATAAAAATTAATTCTTTTTATGTAGAATTGCTACAAATATGTCCATAATTTATATATTGTTCGGAATTTTCACAAAATTCTAAAATAGATTTTACATAATAATATTAATTTATTTTGAGGACAAATTGTATTGTTATCAAGTATTCTTCATATAGGTTATTAATACCATATATTTTTAGCATTACTAAATATATTCTTGTGTGGTTAACGGTATTTTGGTCTTTATGGTAGAAATAATTGAATATATTTTAATGTGATATCGTATGGTAGAAATCCGGTTACTCAATTAGGTATGATCGGTGCAATTTCTATGGGGGTTTTCTCCGAATCGATTTCTTATATGCTTAAAAAAGCTTCGTATTATATTTTCACGCACGTAAGTTTGGGAGGCTTGTCGTTTTGCCAATGAATGAATGAATCAGACATGAATGGAACCGGGTCGCCTTATAACACGTCTACCCAGATACCGTATATTTAAATTACGATCACTACCGCTACGTTTATTTTGATCTTAAGATGAATATGATTAAATATAAAAATAACATATAAAATATTTTTAACGCAATTAATACCCATACTTTCATTACCAAAATTTTAATCTATCTAACTAACCATCTTAAATTTATCAATACAATGACTCTTCTTCAGGGTTGACTCTATCTGTTGTGGCAATCAAGATTATTACTATATTTTTACGTTCATTTACAATCTATACAAAATACTTGTTGCTTATTCTATATTGTTTTTTATTGTGTAATATACAAATATAATAACAAATAGATGAACTGTCAATATCGTAATAAAAATTGCTGGGAATTTTTCGACATATTGTAGTATTTACTATGTATTTATGTGTGTACTATATATGTATGTAGGTAATTTAATTATTTTCTTATTCTGGCAATACTTTATCAGCACAATAGCTCAGGTGATATAAATACTGCGGTCATGGATTTAAATCTCAGTCAAGTAAAAAAAAATCAATGATTACTTATTACGATTCGGAGATTGTGAACAATATTAATAAAATCCCGATCAATCGTCTTGATCCAGGTTTTTTCTGATTTTCTGGACAAATTTTGTTAAAACTGTCTCAAAGGCCACACAGAGCGTATATAAATAAATAAATTATAAATCCAAGTCTCATGTAATCTCATATGAGGAAACTACACGTTTGTTATATTTTAAATAAAAAACATTGGTGTATTAATATTATATGAAATCACAATTTTTCTTTGTTGTTGTTGAGTTGAAAAGTTGAGAAACAGTGCAATAAGATTTTTCTTCAATCATGTCACTCTATGAAAAAATAATTTATCGCTCTATCTAGTTCATATTGTATTGCATTGCAAGCATTTTTAGATTCTAGGACGCTAATGAGTTTGATGTCGATAATGATCTCGTTTTAGCTTTATGTGCTAACTAGAATACTATCCCAATTGTAAAATTATTAAATTTGATTAACGAAGGATTCGTATATCGAGGCTCTATCTATATGACCAGCTGGTTCTGTGCCCATGAGCGTTCTTGGAATAAGCAATTCTACGTCATCTTTTTACTGACGTAATATCAAGCAATTCCGTTCACATCGTGTCAAAATGATACGAAATTAGTGGGCGGAAGTATTTTTAAATATCTACAATATAGTTTAAATTTTCTGTACATATCTAAAAATAAAGCACGTGAGGCATCGACATTCCGTCAAATGTGAACCGAGAATAGATCGTCACGGATATTTTAGACACACCGCCAAACACGTTGTGCATTCTTTAGACACACCCCAAATTAACGATGATTAATAGCTTAATAATTATTAAATAACATTTTCCGTGAATGACAATAATATTACAGTTAGATTCACTTGTTGTGATATAATTTATTACGTGACTATAGTCTTCATACAGATAATAAATCACAATCAGATAAAAATATGATCAAATCATGATAAAGATACTTTAGAAAAATATAAGATAATTCAAATTATCTAATAAAAATGTCATGGATAAAGCAAAACAAGAATAAATTCATCTTTGACTAATCTTTTGAATACAAATACACATATATATTTACAAAGGGCTCTTAAAAGTTATCAAATTATGAAAACTTAATAATAATCAATATCGATATGTTATAAATTTGTTTTGATCAATCTCAAATATATTAGCGATAATTTGATAAATCTTTAAAAATGTATGTGCACTGATCTTGATGCATATATGGATCGATTTCATTGTTAAATAATTTTAAACCTACAACCCTATAAGAAAATAATCAAATTATATTCACTTATTTATGAATCACTCATCAAATAATAGAGTACTTTGCATTTAAGTATCCGAAATGTGTAGAGGAAGGACCTTGACACATTTAACTTTAAGTCGAGGCGTCGATGATTTATTTAACTAAATGGGTCGGCTAAAAATAACTTTTAACGTAAATTATTACCAGCACTTAACTGATAAATCCAACGATGAAAGACGAAGCTCGAATTCCTTCCAGCGGCGCAGCGGGATTTGAATCCGGGTACATTCTTCGCTTTGAATAATCGCCAAGCTATTTGGCGCCATATTAGTCTTTATAATTATCACCTCGGATATCACTTTACAACGTACGTTGCATTTCTATATTTAGAAATTTCGTCAAATGAAAAATTAATGACCCACTGTGGATATATAAAAAGGTTTCCCTTAGAAAATTATCTCTTATCAATTAACCTGTTCTGGGATTTCCCACAGTATGTATATTAGCAAATATAATAAATAGTATTTAACAGCCATTTTATTTTATTTTATAGCGATAAACACGTTTTTGTATTTATTCTGAGTTGGATGTGTAACAATATTTTAAAATACCAGAATCCAAAATAACGGTAGGTTTATGCATGAGCTTTGAGGGATGAAATCCAAGGCACCACTGAATTTAAAAAAAATCTTGTCATGAAAAACACTTGATGGCTATAAAATTTACACGATCTTTAACTAAATTTAGTCATAATTATCATATTTCCTATCTAAACCTACATATTAAAGGCTCATAAAATTTCCGTCATCCCATATCCTTGTCCTATTTTTCGTAAAACCTAGGTTTTAATCGGGATAATTTAGATTTATTCAATTTTAAATATTACATATGAGACTTGGAATTCAACACAACGAATGTAATTTTTTTTATTTATAAAGTCGAGGGATTCCAATATTATGGTAAACATTTGCATCGGATTTTAATTAAAAATTCAACGCTTTTATTTGCAATTTGAACATCAAATTTTGACGTAGACATGTTTGAGTCATTTATGTGATAACAATTTAAAAAAACATGTGACGAGAATAATATTTTCCTAAGCCGTTTAAAATACTCTTCAAACAGATTATTTCATACATACATGAGATCACCATTGTTTTACTATTGATTGTAGTGGCTTAAGAGAGTAAAGAGAAAGTCAATGACACATCATGATTCTTTCAGCCCACAACTAAAGATATTATTGAGAATCTATCTTTCTTTATAAAATATTATTAATTAATACACACATATTGAATAATTTGTATTACGAAATAATTTATCGTTAGGGGTTTCCCTCAGTCGCGTGACATTTTTGCATGCCCTTTTTTCACAATAAAATTAGGCAAAACCCAATCCCCAAGTCTATTTTGTATTGTTTAAATGACAATGGCGTCATTATATCTCAATTGAGATTGCAAAAAAAGAATGCCTTAAGACAAACCGATGTTTTTCCCCGCATTCGCAGGAAGTTAAACACGATCTTGATAAACAATTCAATAAAAGATGATCTTGTTACAATAATTATACTACTTTGTCAAATTAAAGTTTATTATATGTAATATTTTTTAATTATTCAATTTTATAAATATACGCTTGAGGGTCTTTTTAGGATTTGTTAATATTTGGTTATTTTATTTTGTGTGATTTTATTTTTGATTAGCCCTTTTAATCATCTATTTAACCATTATAGTATCATTTAGCGCTGATAGGGCAGCTCTGCCCGAATTAATTAAGCACCACTATCTGAAAATTTTATTTTTTTGATACAAGATTAATCATCAATGTATATTTGATATATTATTAATTTATTTATACATAAAAAGTAATAAAACAGTTATATTTTGAAATTGTTGAAGACTTATTGAAGACATTCGTTCTACAAAAATGAGAAGAAATCAATTTATTTGATGCACATATTAACATTTGAGGATAATTTTTTTATTTCCTTTTTTCAGACTCGATTGCATCTGAAATACTGTCTGAATCCTCATCTTCAGAGTTTTCTTGATCTTCAGATTCTTCATTAGCGATTTGTGTCTCTTCAGCAGCATCACCTGTCTCTTCAGCAGCTTCAGGTTTTTCTTCAACAATTTCCTCTGTTTCTTCATCCAAAAAGCTAAATTCTTGTGCTAATCGTTCAGCGTCCAGATCTAATGTGCTTTCAACAATTTTTGATCCAATCTCCTTTACCTCCAATTCACTTCCTGCGTATGCTCTAGCAAGGAATTTGTCGTTTTGATTTTCCACAATAAATCCAACAATTATGGTTTTTGGATCAGATTTTTCAATCTGTTCGTGTAAAATTATCGACTCCTCGCGTATTTTGTGTCCTTTTGGTCCATAGCTAAAACATACAAAAAATCAATATCAGGTTTTCTCAATTAATTTGTTAATTTATATGAGTGTATTTATGTAATATATTTTGCAGATGGTGTAAATTTTGTAATTTATTCATCGAGTCCATTGGAATAAAATACCTAATACAAAATTGATTATATCCCATATCTTGACAAAATATTATGTTCGATATGGAAAAATAATATAGGTCATTGGTTGAAAAGTTATTTAAAAAAAATTACACAGGGTGGACTTGGAATAACTAGATTAGAGGGTGGTATTGTTGTATTGGTTGGAAAATTATAAAATAATTAATAAAATTAATAGTGCTTTGGAATCGAGTTTGGGCCACCATCTTTTAATCAGCTGTTTCTGTGAAGTACTCAATAGTGACTTTTACGTGTGAATTGCTATACCTAATAAATATTATGATTTTTTTTTTAAATTAATATATGTATATTTAAAAAATCGTTTATATCTGCGATACCCTAACACCCCTTAAAATATTCTCAGTTATATCAAGTTCACCCTGTACTATATTTACTAGACCAGGTTTACGCTGATATCGATTATCGATTATCAAAAATCCATCCGTTCAAACCAAACCAAATAAAGACGATTAGTCAAAAACTGCTTGGCAGTATAATAAAAATTTACAATTTCAAATTGATGATTTCACCTGAAAACAATCCAGTCGTCTGGATTTACTAGATCATCCAAAGCAGATGTGTCCAAGGTGGATAATAATTCATCTGTTTGACCCTCATCGGCAGAAGCCATCACGGTGAACACAATCAGCATAAACGAGAATACCTGGAATATGAATATTTTGTTGGAGATGTTCTTACAAAAGAGAAAACATTTTCATTACCTTGAACAACATGTCGACGGTAGCTATTCTATTGAATGCGAAATGAAAAATGACCACCGTTTGGTATTGTAACTGGGCCAAGTAAACTAAGACCACATTTTCAGGGTAATTAATAGAACTACCAGTTTGGGACATGTTCAGATAAGAAGATGACTTAATAATGTGACATGTATCTATAAAAAAATCATTAAAAACACTTAATTGAATGCCATTATTATCTAATGAGTCTTTAGACATCATCATTGTGTTCATTTTAAAATCATAAGAAAATTCATATCAACTCTAATCCGTATAAAAATCTTAATTACACTGGTTAATATATCTTGTAATATCATACCCATATTTAAAAAAAAAACATTCAAAATATTTGCGTTCATTCCCACAAACCTTCATAATTTAACAATAATTTTATATTTCTCATTTATATATTTTTTTAAATGTATTCCATTTTCATTTTTTTACACCATTCTTGACCTGGCCCTATACTTTCTTTTATGTACCTTATTAAATAAAAATAATTTAAATAAATCATGTCTAAAGGTTTCTCTTATTTTATTTTTGCAATAAATAGCTTATTTTTGTATTACATAATAGTAATAATAATAAATATATTACCCTGGATAAATTCTTTGATTATTTGTCTGATTATCCGTTTATTTTTTATATTTGCAATAATAATTGTATTATATTTTATCATTAGATTTAATAACTAATTGGAATGAATAAAAAAGAATAATAAATAACAACAATTTTACTATCGACACCTGTTGATGTTTTCTTTAAGTTTTTAGGTTGAAGTGATACCGCAAAACTTTTGACAGTAAAAAACATTCGTATAATTTGCAAGCTTTATTTTTAGTTACAGATTTTATTAAATATTTATTCCCATCCAAACTTGGCAGCCAAAATTCTAGGATCCCATTGTTCGTTCAAAATCTGTATATTTTCAGTTCCCAGCACATTTAATCCCTCACTTTTAGTTCCAGCATAGATGGAAATATTTTCAGTGCCTGTTTGTACTTTATAGCCAACAATTTTGTAATCCTTTTCTTCTCCTTCGTTACTTTCCAATAGTTCCACGTATTCGCATTGATTTGTGTCGTCACCACGCCCAAATCTATATTATAATATATAAATAATATATTAACAATAATTTTATAGTAATAATGTAATTATGAACTACTCACTTAGTCATGTACCAATCTCCAGGCAATATTAAGAAATCCATTCTTTTAATGAATAAAAGTGGTATTATATCGAGATGTTGGGGTATAAATTCTTCTTCTGAACACACTGATGCGAAAAGAGATGCCAAAATGAAAATAATAACCTTAAAGAAGAAAGCGTTTGTAGTATAAATTTAAAATGAAATATAATAAATTACCTTCATGCTCGTAAAATGGAGGACTTTAACAGTCAGCAGTCGAAATAAATCTGAATATGAAATGTTACGTTACTCTTAAAGATTTTTCATAATGATGTGTAATTGTTTTCTGATTTCTTTGAGCATTTGTAATCTAAGTTGTTAGCAATTAAGACATACTATTAGTTATTTGTGTACTCAAACTCTATGGGTAATAAAATAAAATATTTTTCAAATAATAAATTTCAAGGTGATATTTATTTGTTACGTTTCTTATTATTTAAGTATTTTATTTATTTCTTAACTATAACTTATTATCATCTTGTTACAATGAGGTAGTTAAGTTTTTGTTCTGTTTAGGTTTCATAATATGTATTTTTTTAAATATCAATTTACCCGTAATGCTCAATTATATCGTTCTGAATTTATTATTTATAATGTACAAATATGGCTGGTTTACTTTTGTCACACTTAATGAAATCAGGAAGAGAAATTTATTATTAGACATATTATATTATAATATGTTGAAAAAACTGTTAAATTAATATCGGTTTTCGTACAATCTCATGAGAAATAATTTATATAAAAATATATTAATAAGAATGAGCTAAATAAAATTATAAATGTATTTTATATTCTGCTGGCATTTGGGCTCATAATAAGATACCAAATTATTGTCTTTTGAAAAATGTTTATATTTATATAATTATATACTTTAGCCATTGTTGTGGTATAACAATTTTACACATGCTAAATTTTCAATTCTCATACGAGGAAATGATTATAATAAAAGTAGTAATATTATGTATTTGTGGCAACTTAAGTTTTAGTGAGTTAAGTGAATGAAATGTCAAACCTAACAAGCAGGTATTAAGTGCCGTAACTAAATTGCATAGTTATATTTATATTGCATAATAATATTTATATTTAATAACGATGGTGCGTAATTATAATAAACGAATTGAGAAGCCAAATTATTATTGATTTTTTTTAGTAAAATATCTATCAATGTCATAAATATTATATAGAATAGTAATATTTGAAAATGGTGAGATGTATTTTAATTTTTAAAGATTTTCATCATCGCCACTTGTTAGTATAGTAATAGTATTTAAATTTAGGTAATTTCAAAGACGATGAACAATTTTTAGCTTGTCATAGAGTCATGTTTTCTAATAATTACTATTAAAATTTAAAAAATAAATCTGCAGTCATCAAATAATAAAAATAAATAAAAAGTCTATCAAATTTTTATATAAGATAAAATGTTTGTTGATTGTTGCCATTTTTCATTTGAAAATATTAATGTAGATTTTCGTAATTTTGATATTCATTTTGATTTATTAATTTATTTATTTATTTACATATAAACGCTTGTAAGAGCTTTTTTTTCTCTGAAGAAAGTGAGTTTTTTCCTTTGTTTATTATAAGCGTCTTTATTTTATTATGGAAAAAAATATTGTCGCTTTAAACTTCAATCACAAAATTGTTGTTTTTAATAATATAACTCGATGAAAAGAAAACTCTGTAATAAATTTCTTAAAAAATATATTTATTTGAGCAATTGGTTTTATATACAAAAAAGTATAGATATATAGTATATTTATAAATATATAATGCCCACGTGTTGGCGTGTTGATAAATAGGCATCAAGAAAGTGAGAACTACCGATTATATAAAATAACGAAGTACGCAAATGTGAATGATGGAAATGAGGTAAATGCCACATCGCCAAGAGGTCTTCCGTTAGAAATGATGTCGACTTCTAACAATCACTGGGAGAATGAGTATATATATTATAAGGCACAGTTCAAGGTGGGTGATTAGTTTAACCCTGTGAGGATGTAATCTTGGGTTGGAAGCCATTTTCATCAGCAAGGAATGTTACAGTCCATACAGTTCCGTCAGGGGAAACCCAGGAGTATGATCCAGTCACTGACATGGCTTCGTTTTCAGTTCCAGCATTCTTCAGCTCTCCTTGTTCTTGACGCTTGGTTCCGTCTGAAAGCTCGTATCTAAAAAAATATAAAATGTGTGAAATTATATAAGAGATATAAGATGACTGTATCGATGAAATCAGTTTGCCCTTTAAACTTTGTACACACATTACATAAGATGGATATTACGAAAATATTTGCATGTCGCACGAGTATGTACTTATATGTTTTTTGTTCAAAACATGAACATGTAAATTTTATTATCTTTCGATTTATTGGATTTTTTGAGTTTCAAAATTTTAATATTTTATTATTGGTGGATTAACTATAAGTTTCTGGTTTTTTTATAGGGATTGCACGAATTACAATGTAAATATTTCAATTTAATTAGTTAGTATACATAAATCTGTAGATACTATATCTGTGTACAGAGGACTAATTTATTGAATTTATTTTGAAAATATCCTGTAAGATATCAGATGTTAACCCTAAAAATCATATACTGTGTTTAACAAAATAAAAGAATTGAAGGGTGATCAATGAGGAATTATATTAAGAATTTAATGATTGTATATGCCTCGTTAGCTTAGTGATAAAAAGCACTTGATATCCGCTATCCAAAAGATCTACCTTCAATTTCCGAACCAAGTGTGCAGTATTTATTTTTTTCAGGATTATTTAAATTTAATTTAGTGTGTTTTAGCTATATGCTTCATTATTGCATTACAGCACCAAGAAATGTGGCTTTACTGAACTTATTAATGAATAAGTCTTAATATAGACGATCAATCAAGTTTTTATTATTATAAACTCCCAGTTATAATAACCGATAGATTTTTTTAAACCTGTATTAAAGTGTTGTACTGTAGTAGTAGTAAAATGGGCATTGAAATCAAATATGTATTTTAATAAAAAAATATAAAATTGTAACTCCATAATTTAAAGAAAATTGTTGTTTGAAAAAAAGTCTCCTTAATAAAATTACAAATAACGATTTTCTTTTAAAGAAAACGTAGACTTAAGATTTTTTGACTCCCTTACAATTTTTTTTTTCATAATACTTACGCGAATTTGTAATTTCCCAATCCAATATTGTCATTTTCATACGAGATGAGCTGGACTTCATTGGGATCTGCGGGTGCGGCAAGGGCTGCTGCGGCGAGGCAAAGGAGGACAATCTGAAATCAATAAAATACTTATTCATTGTATGTTTCCAATAAAGGATCCCAGCGTATATAATCCTGTGGGTGTTTATCCATATTAATCCTTGATTTGTGTTATTTTCCCACTCACCGCGAACTTCATATTGCACGTGTTGGGATGAGACGTTCTCACTTTCACTATGTGTCGGATAACAGTGACCATTGGACTGCCTCACATCGTCTTTTATACCCGTGTATCTTCTTCCTCCTCACCATAAAACACGTATACAACACCGATATTATATTATTGTAAAAGGTTAGTAGTCAACATTACATTTTTACGTATTGTATTATCGGCCGTGATTGATTGCAGACAGAAGCAGCCATTGTCCTGTGGGCGCTTAGGTGAAATTTTTCACGTAACTAATTATATTATAAAAATTAAATTATCCTATAACTTCGCATATAGTATATAATCACCGGTTGCTTATTAAAATAATCAATTATTAACATTTTTTAAATAACGTTAAGTTTATCTATTGTTTTAATGAGATTTCACACACTATTTTAAGCGTTTAAAAGCACTACTATAATTCAATTCATCATTTCAGTGTATTCGTGGATTTTAATACTATATATTTTTTTTATCTCAGGGTTTTATTATATCAATATAATTTTTTTTATTAAATATAGGTTACTCGTATTTTTATTAAACATTTAAAAATTCCAAAAAATCTTACAAATTCTTCCTTCTCAAACTGAGTATTATGTTTCTGTATTCTCGTCAATTTAACAAGATTACTGCAGATTTATATTTATTATTTAAAATACAATAATGGGAATGCAATATTTTTCATTCATGGTATTTCGAAGAGGCGATAGAACTTTATATAATTATTTTATAAATAATTTTTTTTAATATACAATTTGCGCAGAATATATACATTTGTTGATCTATCTTTTTTTAGAAACAAACACACAATAGATTAATATATAAAAATCTTCTGAAAAACAACAATCCTAAGATATTTGATTTTAATAATTACATACATATATTCCAGATTTATAAGAGACATTAATAATATTACAAAAAAATAGATAATGTTGGCATTTAGGCATTCTCTTTAGTAGTTAACTTTAACGAATGGATTCGCAGCAGTCGTAAATAATATCAATAACGATCGTTGCACTTTTTAACGTTCTCAATAATCTATTCTCTCTCATAATCACGATAACGTGACATAAAGTTCTTTTTAGGAAATGAGAGAAAGAAAGCAGGCGATGATTGGATTATTGGCAATGAGTATAAGAGGAGAAATCATATTATTCTACATCCTATGAACTAATATTATTATCTAACTTCATTTGATCTCCATTGATTCAGTTAGACAGTATTATATGATGTAACCTTTATACTGTCATCATTGTAATGGGCAATGTAATAAGTATATAATCATATGTGTGTACTATTTGAATATACTTTCATCAATAGGTTCATTCATTATGATCTGTCGATAGGAAAAAAATAAAACATGTACAAAACTAAATAAAACAAATATTATTATAATTCTGGGAGATGTTATGTGTACAAGGTCTTATTGCATATATAAAAATATAATAAAAATATTGTAGAATTTTAATTTCATTAAATACATTTATTAGCAAGCGTTATAACATTTTGTATGCCACGTTTTTTGTATAGGGTCGTGACCCCGTAGCTTTGTTTTTAAACATCGTATTAGGTCAATGAAAATATTTTTATAATTTCTCATGAATCATCGTTTCAATACAAATTATAATGGTAAATTTATTTAGTTTCTAGGATTAAAATGAATGACATAATTTGTGGGCGTTTTGACTTCTTCGTATGGTTGTATAAGATTTCTCTAATTGCTATGAATTTTATTTAATATTTTTTGTACAGGATATAAGTTCTTTGGTATAAGGTATATCAATCCACTAAATTTATAAGGATTGCGAGTTTACAGGGTAATAAGTCAAATTATATCTAATTAGAATATTAAAATTGCATCGTATGTTATACTATGTTATTCTGTTGTATTTTATGGCTCAAAGGAAAAAGTACGGTAATTTTTATAAAATAGGTTCGAAAGCTTAATTATTATATTTATTTTATCCGATATATTTGTGATCGCAGATTCCTCACGGTCTATCAACTTAAGTCTATTTTACAAGTTAAAATAAATACAAAATTATAACCGATATATCATCCTTAAGCCTTAATTACGATCAAAGCTCAACCAGATTAACACAGACTTGCTGATATGATTATTCAGGTCAATTAGAGCCACTTAATAATTATGAATTTAACCCTACGTTGTATATCTTAAAAATCTCATTTGATTCTATAAAATAACCCTGCAAAAATAATTATCCACCCTTGTAGATTTTTACCGATACTTTCCGTCCGTCTCAAAAAAGCTCAATGCATAATCTTCATTTAGATGGTTTATTTAAATATTCTTCTTATTCAATTAATACAATATTTTTTTGCATTTGAAATCCATTCGAATATCCTTTTATATCATGAAAGTGAACTCATAGATCGAAGAGAGCACTACTGACAATAGTGGGCGTACAAAAATGGCGAGACAAGAACACGAGCGAAAGTAGCAAAAAGGTAAATTGAGAAATATAATTATGTAATAAATTTTCTACAATCAGATATTAAGAACAAACGAATAACACATTGTACTGTCGCGATTTTTGGAATTTCGTTTCGTCGTAGTCGTGATTTGTTGCGGACATATTGTAAGGTGATTTACGCATGAGAGAGGAAACACGTTTTGTTAAACAAACATGATATAAATATTCATAAAACATTTATTTTACGATAGCATTTTTATAAGTAGTAAGTAATTCAATATAAATGTGAATATATCATATTAGGAAACTTTTATGTTGTAGAAAAAAATCACAATAGAAAGGTGAATGACTAATTTATTATTAAATCAAATTTTGCACCACGCAATCATTGAAAAAATTAAAATACCACCAATCAATCAAATCCTTTGTCCCAAAAAAATGCATTTTTTTATAAAGCGTATATGAAATCTAATATAAGCCAGATTGTGTCGAAATTCCCGCAGATTTGTCTTCAAACATTCATATAAATATATATTGGCAATGCGATTTATCATTAGTTCAACGGAACAATGAATATTTAACATTAGTGTATTTAAAATAAATGAAAATTACATGGTATACAAAACCGATTATTATTTCTCAACTCAAAAACAGCAAGGGTCAAAGGAAATTATGTACAATAACTACAATTCAAAAATATCAATTTGACATACTTAAATAATAAACTACAACATTATCGAGTTATAAACTGATAATCTCTATTATTAATATTACATGATGTCATAAATACATACTACTCAAATTATGGATGATAAAAATACCAATACTTATTACGTTATATATGAACTTCTATCCTATTGGGTCACTATATAAGTATTTTTAATATTAACATAGCTTTTAGACTTTTCTTAAAATCAATATAATTAAAAAATGACTCAGTACTTAATATGCTTAGAGAGTTTTTTTTGAGTAAAAAATAATATAATATATATATATATATATATGTTATATATATATATATATATATATATATATATATATATATATATATATATAAGGCTATATATTACTTAGAAAAAGAGATAATAAATATATTAGTTAATAATGGATAAATAAATTTGTTTTGGAAGTGTTTATTTCACATTACATTTAATTTGTTATAATTTATTGATATTAATTATCTTAAATTATTATTTAGGCTTTTGTTACTCAGTTATTGAAGCTTAAATATAGTAAAAAAATATAATTATCATATTATGTTAAAATATTTATATATCTATTATGTATTCAAACTAAGAAGTTTGATTTTTAAATTTTTTATAATATCTCAAAAGTTTATTTATGTACAATACAATTCAGCTAATATAAATAGAAATTTGTAGGTATTGATTTAAGTGCGATATAACAACAAACAAATACTCATTAATTAGGTTCATATATAAAAATCTATTATATTGGGTCACTAAATAATCTTATTTAATATGTATAAGTTTACTATGATCATAGCTTATATATTTTTTTAAAACAAATACGATTAAAATCGACTCAGTATTCAATATGTTTAAATTGTTTTTTTGGGTAACAATAAAAAAACAAATAGCCAGAGAATATCTCTTAAGTGGGTTTTCTTTACTACATTTCTGTAGGTTTTATAGTATGAAAAATTATAACATAATAATTATTTATTAATTTATTATTTATTTATTTATCTTAAATGTATTGAAACTCAGATTTTTGACGTATCATATCTCAAAAGTTTATTTATATACAGTAGAATTCAGCTAATACATATAAATATAAATTTGTAGGTATCGATTTTAGTATACAATAACAAACAAATAGAAGACATAGTATTCAACAAGTCTGGTAAGAATTTAAAATAAATCTTTCAAGGATGAAAAACAGGATAGTTAATTTATATACGAATGTATCAAATAAAAGGTAAAAAGTAAAGCAACGAATGGGTAAATAAAAAATAATAAGCTAACAAAAACTAAATTAAAATTTCCATTTGTAATTAAGTGTTTATATTAATATTGTTAAGACATAATTGATCGGCATATAAATTTTTTATTTTTATTTTAATGTATTTTTTTTTAAATAAACGGCTCTTACTAACCTTGTTGTACCTACGATCTCGGATATTTGTTAGAATATAAATTTCACGGTCAGCAATATTTGTCTGATGCAAAATACCCGCACGTTCCCATGGCCCGAAGCAACAATTATTATCAAATAGTAAAAATAAATGCGATTCGATTGTTGAGGTTATATGTGAGTATTTCCCCTTTACACTTTTGATAATTCCACCGACAAATCCTTGACATTTCCCCATTTCGAAAACCCTTCTCACATATATAATATGTGCGTAAAAAAACCGACATATGTTTGTGTGTGTGTTTTTTTAATATACATCGCATCTTTTTCAATTATTACCTGTCCAAACTCGCAATTAAACCCGAGATTATTGATTGAAAAATCTCCCACAACACGCACTGTCTAATTGGGAAACGGTTTTGCAACGTTTGTATAATAAGTGCTAAAATTATGTTGATTGTATCAAATGAATGTTACCTTGTCTTATTTGAAATGTATTATATTTCAATAGAAGCGTGACAGCTAATTACATTGTCTTTGGAACGGTTTTATTTTTTTTATAAATGTATATGAGCTATTATGTGAACTATTTTTTTTAATCGCTTTGCACAATTAACACAATTCTCAAGATTTTGTGTGTGACTTTTTTAGTACTTTATATTTCAATTAATATATTTATAATATACATATACTAACCATGAGTAAATCAATTCTACGGGTTTTTAATAATAAAATATGAATATCTACAAAAAGTCCCGGTTTAAACATGGAGGAAAACAAATATTTTTCCCGTTGAAATATTTGTGTGACACTTTTGTAATATGTTAAATAACAATATTTTTATATAAACATATTTCTTTGGCTTTCATTTAATGAACCAATAATAATATGTATGGTTTATTATATTTGATTATTATTGTTCATGCAGGTTTTATTGTTGTTATTATTGATTAATTCTCATATTTTTAAATGGGTTGTTATTTTTTCCCCATACTTCTTATAATCTTTCAAATAAAAATTGAAATTCTCATGTTAGTTATTGGTAAAAAAATGTATATACTCTGTACACTTAAGTCTAATTTCTAAAATGTATTATCTCTATTATCAATCAATATAAAATTATACTTAATAAAGAAATTGTAATATGTATGATGATTTGATAACTTTTTTAAATATATGATATGCTGATGATGAAAAAAGCTTCTTATATAAATACAAATTGTGTTAAAATTAGTCTAAATCTGAGTATTTTTTGTAGATACGTTTTTGTGATAATCCCTCATCGAATTCCAATAAGGATTTTTTTAAGGTTGTTTATATTTCAAGTATTCTTTATGAGTATTGGAGAATTAAGACTTGCGCAATTCCAGGTTTGAGGTCAGTAATTGCAGCCTCTGAAATTTCGCCAAGGAATAAAGAAATGAGGACGCAGCATATCATAATCGATGGTGTCGGAAACCACCTTGGTTATGAGAAACAGGTTTCCGAAGGCTGAATGTCCAATTTCAGAGAATAGATTCTTCTGGGGACTTAAAGGGCACCCCTATCATTTATGAGAACTAAATGCATAGGCAATAATAGATTATTTCAAATCCAATCACGGCAGTTATTAACTCTGCTACGATATTTCCCATCAATCAAAAGCAGACGTTCTATTGACGTTGCAGTGTAAACACTATTTTTAAAAGGTAACACGCGATAAATCATAAGATAATGTTTAACAAGTTGAAGATGACATTCTGCTGCATCGAAATCTTAAGATGAATATCTCAAAGAACGCCGAATAATAATTGACTGAAAAGCCTTAATGTGAAATAAATAAGCGTTGAGATATTCTCATTTGATGCCCTTTGAATTTAATAAATATTGAATGGCAAAATTATAATACTAACAGCGTATATTGTTTGAGGATATAAGCCATATTTGAAATTAATTATCCAAACATTTTGATTTAATGCATCTTACGAGCAAATGACGTAAGTTGGTTTTAATCTTACAGTCTTCAGTGGTATATCACGATAAATGCAAATGTGACATGAACGTTAGTCGCACGGCTACTGTAATTTGTATTTAACGTTAATTATTTCAATAATATTGATTCATATTAAAGTACGGTCAATCGATGCGCTATTGCTAGGTCAAATGTCATTGTATAGTGTATGCGAGGTCGCTGGTTCAAATCCGTATCGAGTCAAGGATTTTTGACTTGACTTGTCGTTGAGATCACGACATGATAATGTGAAGGGGAGTCTTAGCCCATCGGAAATTATTATGTAGGAACCTTGTGATTAAAAAAACCAATTAACCATAATGAACGATAGGTTTTTATGTTTATTTGGCTTATTATCCTAGAAGATTTTTATTAGGATAAGATTTAATTTTTATAAATCAAAAAATATATTTATACTATATTAGTAACGTGTGTGAATTTCCCAATGGGTGATAATTGTATATTCGTTTCATAATAACTAGTCGTGTGAAGAAGAGCTATTGGATGTTGTGTCAAAATAGTAATTTATACTTAATCATTAATTATCTTACGACCTAGTGAATTTTATGTATTGTTATTTGAAAAGGATATATTGAAGGCTTAATATCGAGGGCTTACTGGAAAAATGTACTAAGGCATATTACATAGTTTTGAGGAAATGGCGAATTAGTGAAAAAAAAAGTCTTAACAGAACTATAAATTCATGGTATATATTTAATCAATGACTTCTTTTTTCTTTCCAAATATAATACAATTATAAAAAAATACCTCTATTTTAACTACCAGAACTAACTAACTAAAAATGTTAATTTGGCTTAAAAAAAATTCTCCGGAAATATTGATGATACGACTAAGTGCATTTTGGCAGTAGATATAATAATAAAAAACATATGCAAATGCATCCCTAACTCAAAATATGACTTAGTGCATTTAAGCAGTATACCCTCGATATGTAAACGTGATAACTCCTCTTAACTAAATAACTGACATTATAAAAATTAGATTTTTTAAAAAGTTCAAAAAACCTATGTAGATATTATATTTGTGGTATAATGAAATACTTCTATGTTGTTACTCCACAAATTAATTTAATCGAAAAAAGCTTGAAAAACTAAAATAATGTATGGCAATAAGAGGGAAATTATTTCCATATAAGGCTTGAATTTGATTTATTATTTCAAGTATTTGTTATTTCTCAACTGACGGTTCCGAACATATTTTTGACCTGTTTTAGTATTATTTGTATTTTTGTATGGAAACAACAAGAGATCTTATCATTGATATAAGAGGTGATTATGTTTATTATGTGAACTGACATTTCAATAGCGTAATATTCTTCCGAGAAGTGTTTATTTGTATTAATTTACAGAATAAAGACTTCGTTTAAAAGGTAATAAAGATATAGACTGGCAAAGGGAATCCAAGTGATTCCAAGTTTATGTGATTCGATAACCGACTTTAATAGCATCTTATCAATATTATTAATCAGTCATGTCATCTTGTAAGATGGAAAACTATCTTCTATTATTATTTATTTATTTTACAAAATCATCGAGTGATCGAACAATTGCATTGTGAAATATGACTTAATTGTCCTGGGCAAGCAATAATAATTTTCAAGTCACAATGACACATTTAGTTGACACTTGCAAATGTCAACTGTGACTATGACACAAAACATAAATATTTCATCCACTTGATCTATTGGAAGAGAAAATACTTTCACCACTTGACAATTTGTCTCATATTATTTGTTTTTTGCTTTATCCATCATATTTTTTATTATGTAACAAATTGTAAGACAGCTTGAATATGTATATAATAATAATTAAATTACACAAACCAATAATTACAAAAACAAATACTTTAATCAAACAGGTGTCAAATAAACTTGATCCACGCCATTATGAGCCTAATCAATCCTCATACAAAAAAATGATTGAAGATATTTTTCAATTAATATTATTAACACCAATTGAAGACATTACATATTATTTTTACAAATCATATTTTCATTGACGTCGGGTCAGGTCAATAATATTGCATGGAACTCTCTTACATAATTGTATTAAAAATGATTTATACAAACACTCTCGCCAAATGTTTATAGGGTGACCTTTGATCAATTATCAAACCAATGAGGTTATAGAGAAAGGCGATTGTGTAATTATTATTAAAAATATTTTTATTAATTAACTATGACATTTGATGGAGGTGTGCTTTGTTACTATTGTATACATGTATTTGGGAATTGCGTCACTATACAAGTAGCCATCATACTTTACATAATATTAATAATATTTGTGTATATATATGAAAAAATAAAAATAAAGATTACACAAATCAAAAACTATTTTTAAAAGATTGCATTGAAAATTATTATTAGAGTAGGAAATTTAGCAATTATTAAAAACATATTTTCTTATTAATGGCTTTAATAAGAAAATATGTTTTTAATAATTGTAATACTAAACTATATTAACTATATTTTATAATAATAACCCCCTTCGTGTGCCAGTAAATCATTGCTAAATCCCATTGAAATGCCAAAGAAATATTCGTCTGTCGGTTAAATTTCACAATTACAATAATGGGAAAGCTGCCTGTTGAATTATAATTCATTACAAAGATATTTTAGATTTTAACCAACAAGATTGTTTAGCAATTAGATGATTGGTTGAAAGTCAGTGATGGTACTTTCTTCTTCTTAAAATTAATTTAATAAATTGCAAATTATCATTGCTTGAGCTATTGTGACTGTTATAAAATAAATCATTCATTCAAAAAAAAAAACAACTCGTTAGTAAATTATGGAAATATGTGACTAACAACCATGTTTCATTGATTGAATAAATACTATGTACATATGTTGATTGATTATTTTTATGTGAAATGTGTTTTTTATGTAAATGAGAAGATGTCTTGCTAAATATTTTTTAAAAATTTAAAATAAATATCCTGGTAAAATCAATTGTACTATCGCATGTCTATTGGCTTTAATGCACTTATTTATTTATTTTAATACAGTTATATTCATTGTACTGTGAGTATTTAGTTTCATAATGTATGTGAGAATACACCTGTGAACTTGAAGGACATTTTCGAATAATATGTATATCCTTTTGAAAGACTATATCCTCCATTTATCCACGGGTGGGCTATCGTGTTATTAAGAAGATTGTGAAGTCTCTTTGAATCTTTATTTACTGCCACATTGCAATAAACATTCAGATGGGTGCGAAGTTATACAAAGTTTGCAGTCAATTCTACTTTAGTGCTTTATCAATAAACACACCACAATAATTTCAATAAAATACGGTAATCGTAGGGTGTAAAATATTTACTGGTATTTTATAATATTTATTATTAGATAAGCTTTTGTGGAGCGAAACGCAAAAATCAGAAGCTTAAAAAGCAGCGTTGATTTTTTTTTCAATCTACGTACTTGATGAATTTTTTTGAATAAATATATAATATATGCTAGTCTAAGTTATTATATACGATTTTAATATTTCATCTTACCTGATTTTTTCACATTGAATTTTGTTGTGTGTATGTATATTTATAAATCATGGCTTTTTAGTATCGAAAAAATTTCTTAGTAAAAATGTATAAGATTAATTACCAAATATATATTGTATTTCCATAAACAAAGAGTAATATAATTAATGGTGTTTATTTAAATGATATAAATTAATATGTTTATATAACATCATTGATCATTTAGGTCTTCCAAAATAAATGTTAAGCATATTTATAAAAACACTATACCTACTTTATTATCTTCAATGTCCTTAGATAATTCAATTAATATCTCTGCGAAGAGTTTCCTTGTGCCTATATATTTTTTTGGGTTTTATATAGAATATTAAGTATTTCCGCATTTATACAAATATGTTAACACTCATACACTAATAATTTAATGAAATTTCATAATACACATTTAGGTACTTTTTTTAATAAATATGTTTTCTACTATTTTTGAGTGAACCTTCACAAAAACCCAATAAAAATTCTTTGAATATTAAATGATATCATTCAACTGTGTTTTACAATAAAAAAAATGAATAAATTTTGCTTGTGAAACAATCTAATAATCACATATTATAAGCGTTGTTTATAAGCAGCATCATAAATTTCTTCATATTAACGCCCATTTGATTAAGGAAATCACTCTACCACCTGAATGCTGTTTTATCTACCTGGGAATAAGATGAAAAATAAATACAAATTGTTTGAGAACTTGTCCTACGTTTGTGTGGATGAGTCTCGGTGTTGGGTTGATTTACTTCTGTAATAAGCTTAGCTATTTGTATTATTGTAATGGTTACTCGTTTATATACTTGAAGTGTCATATTATAGTGAATGAAGTCGATTATTCCACCCCTTTAAAAGGGATAATAAATAACGAGAAGCTTTGCAAATGTTATCTTAGTGTAGATATCCATTGGAATAAATAATGCTGTGTGATTTCTACAAACATACATGTGAATTTATTTTAGAATAGATTATACAGACATACAATGTAGCTTAAATAATAGAGCTTTTCGAGAAGGGTAAATTATAAGGGTAAAAATAAATAAGTATGAACTATTATTCTTTAATATTTAAATTTAAATCAGATGAACCGATTTGAACTTGTATAATAGACCCGAAAAAATGTTATTATTTAGTTATGTATTTATTTCAGGATTGTTTCTATATTTTACTTCTTTTTTTTTACTACATATATTAAAATTAATATATGTATATATATTAAATATATAAATATATTAAACATAAAAATATTACAAGGCGATATGCCTCTTCTTAGTATTGAAAGTCCACCTTATATATTACGTACTCCTAAAAATAATTGTTGTAATAAAATATTATCAATCATTTTATGAAAAAAATGCCAACAGATTATTTCCCTTATCGCATTGAAAATATTTCTTATATGCCAAATTTAATACAATCAAAATCTACTCATTATCATCAAGTCCATTGTTGTATTAAATTAATTAAAATTCACGGTGCCGACAAATATAACCATTCAACTTGTATTATATAACATTATTATTTTACTATGCGAGTTCATTGTACGCTAAATGTTTTTTTTTCTTCTGCGCGGACTTTATTCTTCAGCATTTGATTTTTTTGTTCAGTGCATATAGCTAGATAAAAAAATGATATAAGAATCTGTTATTTTTTCAATGAAATATACTATAATTATATTACTATTTCCTTGACTTTTTCTCAAGTTCATGTGAGAAAATGAGAGTGTATTGTATTAATGTTGAATATTTGGCCTACTTTAATATAATTCTTCCGACTAATATGTTGATTGTATGTTATTACATAAAACCCGTGACCACTATGACCCTCTTACAATTATTGCTATACCTACTTCAAGAGATGATTACTTAAATAATTTTAAATGTTTATAAACACTTATTTTTTAATCGTGCGAAGGTAAGCACCAGACACATTACAAATGTAAAAGGATATTAAAAACAAGTTTAAAGGTGTATTTATATTACACATACCATATTCTTCCTCTATAAATGTGTGAGTATTTATTAAATAATTTTTACTTAAAATTGACATACAAATGGAAATTTTCATTCATAAATATTACAAGGTTATTCACACGCTTTATGAAATCAGATTCACCTTTTGTTTCATAAACAATGCATTATTATATTAAATATATTATGTTAAATATCAAGAATTTTCATGGATTGAATATCAAATTAAAAACGGTCAGAAATATGAGATCTATTTTCATGAATGCAATATTTTTTTCTTTTATTATTAATGATAAATTAACCCAATGCGCACTGATGACGCTAACGTTTACATTCCTAGCAGGAATTAATAGAGGAAAAAATATTTGTATTATTTTAACGGCATTCATAAATTTAACCCCTTGAGACACCGTGTGTAAAATTATGTAGGTTAAGGTTTAAGTAATTTTTTTTATCCGGTAACAATAATAATTGAGGCCTGAAGGGGTTCCACAAAAATATGGCAAAAATTTACTTTTATACAAAACTAGTTGGAGATAAAAAAATCTAATTATTAGGCTTATTTAAAAATTTCCAATAATAACGTTATTATTATTTAATACTGACGCAATATAAATGCAATTGATGATTAAACCAATCAATATTTTATTTTTAAATAAGCACATTGCATTTTTACTTGAAATCGCTTGTGAAGTATTCATCAATAATGGAGTAATATTGAGTATGAGAAACCACTTTATTCATTTGCAAAATAAAACGATGTTGCAATAACGCTAAGTACCTACCATTCATTTTTTTTGAATCTGAACGTGTCATAATATAAAAATAATTTCCATCTAAAATTTTAAGATATAATACGCTTTTAATAGTACAAAGCCCAATATGCAGTATTGGTTGTTGAATATTCGTTGAATGAATTGAGTTATTTTGATGTTATCGATACGGTGTGTTTATTTCTACAATCTGAATAAAATTCGCATGCAACCGTTTACTATATATGCGGGTATATTAAAGCATCGCTGTCGGCAATGTCATATTTAAGATGAGAAAAAAATACTTTGGCAATTTGGCCAAAATGAAGGAGAGAAAGATCAGAGGTGTAAGGTCGATGGTTGTTGACCAATTCGAAGATGTA
The DNA here is from genome assembly GCA_022606485.1 of Agraylea sexmaculata. Lineage (NCBI taxonomy): Eukaryota > Metazoa > Arthropoda > Insecta > Trichoptera > Hydroptilidae > Agraylea > Agraylea sexmaculata. Next base: position 31,947 of record JAGTTH010004860.1, read on the forward strand.
TGTACGTTTTGTACATACAGAATCCCATATCCAAGTGACCTTTACTTGCGTCTCTTCGCGTACCTTCTTCTCTATGTTGCAATCTGAATTCTTCAACCATCTGCCGAAGTATCGGAATAACAAAAATACGCATCCATATTATTACTTTATCATATATTAAATATGACTGAAATCGGAGCCAGTCTCAGAATCTCGCTGCACTTTAAACGAATATGAATGCTGTGAGAAATATTAGTATTTGGGGGGAAATAATCATTGGAGGGATTCCATTAGAGGGAAAGAATACTGTTTTCTTCTATAGTCTGCTTAACTTTATTTTATTTAATGATAATTAAGTTCCATAGGTATTCTTAAAAGATTATTACTTCCTAGTAATCGAAAAAGTAGTCAAAATTTGTCGAACTTACATACAACTGTCATGTTGTGTATGTTTGTTATGAAGATTTTATTTTCTCCCATACTTCATATAATTTAATATTATCACTCATGTCAAATACAAATGAAAATTCTCATGTTGGTTACAGGTGAAAAGATTTGTATATCATAAGTCTAATTCGTAATAAGATGTTTTTTTATTATCAATCATTGTTTTAATTCATACTTTTAATGACTATCTTATTTTATTATGATTATGGAATTCCATCAAAACTTCAACAAAAATATAATATTTTTTATGTATATTGGCATTGATATCTTATAGCTAATATATCTTTCCAATGTAATAAGTTTCTGTAGATAATTAACGCTATAGAATAAGTGTCAAAATGAAGACATGCTAATTGCCGTAATTAGTCCTTTTGCAAAATACCATCCAATCAGCTTCATTCGCCGTGTTTTTACTATTTTATAATATGAGCTTTAATAATTGTGCTCACATCGGTAAAAAAATAGTGAAATCTTTACTTAACTTATGCGATAGAAGTGATATTTATATTTATGTCAACTATCCACTTTTTAGGTAAAATAAGTGTGTAGTATTTCGAAATATTTTACTCCTGTATAAGATTCAATGCAGTAGTAAAGTAATATAAATACCAAATTGCCAACAATAATATTACATCATTTTAAAATAATCATATTATTTTGATACAAACGTGGTTTACACACAAAGCCGTCTGCGGTTTTCGAAGAAGATAGTGCGTATTACATATATTGTTAAAATCATCAAAATACAATCGTGAAAAGAACGAGGTGTTGTATAATAAATGACTCTATAAAAATGCCAAGGATATTTGAGTAAATGATGGTTGATGTTTTTGTCACACTTTATTTAGTAATATGTACTATTTTTGGCCTTACACAAATATTTTTCAAATTTTTCGCATATTATTCTGGAATGAATCGATGGCCTGGAATGCACATAATTCCCGTGATGTTTAATATATCGTTAAAAGTGTTTACATTTTAACCATGTGTTCTGACACCTCGTTTTATAATAGACCAGCTATTTACAGAGGCATCTTTTAATGTATTTATTATGGCCACGATACCAAATATAGCCTAGTAAATACAATGTAGGCTAATTGTGCTATAAAAAGATTTACATAAGCTTTTTTTACCACGTGCCTCATTTGAACTATCCCGATTTGGTGTTTTTTTATATGATTTACGAGTTATTTGAGTGAAAGTGAGGAATAATATTAAACGAAAACATTGATTTTCAAAGATAAAATTATAGTTTTGTAATTTCTTAACCAGGACATATTATGTAGGTTTTGCATTAACAAATATATTTAAAAATGCCAACTAATTTAAATTTTTCCCTTTAAATCTGGGTTGGATATTAGTTTATAGGATAGTTTGGACTAGACAAAAGTTTATTTGTTAAGATAAACAGAATTCATAGATACATATTTATTGAATTAAAAAAATGTGAATAAGATAATTGAGAAAAAACATGAAGTTCATTGCTTACTAGGTATATAGATTTGATATTCAATTTGCTAAAGTTATTATTATAGGTTAGTAGTTAAATTTCCATGAGTGTGGTTTTATTAATTCTCATAATAAAAAAATCCATACATAAATACATGTTTTGTACAAAATAATAAGCTATTTTATACCACTCGTTTTCTCTTGTATACAAATGTTCAATTTGTCAAGTTCATCATAAATATACAATATATTTAGAAAAGTACACATTATGTGTCATTCTCCCTGTAATTATTTCAGCTTTGACTCTTATTGAGTTAAAATATATTTTCTTTTGTGTCTTTATTTGTGAATTTCTTTTATTTTTTTGGTATTTCATTGTAAAATATAATTTGAAGTATAAGTAAAAAATAGATAATTAAGATTTTTTTAACAAAAATAAAACTAGATAAACTAAAAGATTTTTATTTGCTGAATTTATATAGTGTCTTAAAGAGGGATGCTTGAAATTATACATTTTAAATACTTAAATAATCACTGCACTGATTAAATCCTAATTTAAAATATTTCAATACTTTAATATCTTCTTCCTCACGTATTTTTCGCAAGCTATGGGGTACTAACAAATAATAATAATTGATAAAATATTACTTATCACCATACTTTCGTTTTAGATTGTACCTGTAGCAAGAAACGACCTTACCTCCTTACAACTAAACTGATGAGCTTTATTCGCAGGCTTTGGTTGAAAGGTTGTATGATTTAACCTGTATAAATAATAATCTAAGTAAATAAATGGAAAACTGTTAAAGAAAACTTTTCAACTATACGAGTAGATGGCGTTATTATTTATAGAGTATTTAAATTTTTTATAGAACCCTATATCCATTTTCATCGGCGATATAATTTACTGTATAAGTTACACCATCGGGTGCCACGAAACTGTAAGATCCAGTAACAACAATTTGGAGTTCTCCTTTTGGGTCCTCGTTCACTTGGGATGATTCTTCCCTAATTGTGCCATCGGATGATTGAAAGCTAAAAATAAATAAAAAATACAATAATGAAGTTATCAATTATTATATCTATACATACCTAAAATCATATGCTCCATTTTGTTCGCTGTGGTTGTGATAATGAAGAAGGGTTACATTGCTCTCCTTATAATTTGGATAAACGGGAACATATGGATTTTTGGGTTGTTTTTGGGGTCTCCTTTGAATATTTCTTGGAGGAGGAGCCGCCATTGTGACGCATAAAAGTGCTAATATAATTAGAACCTAATATAAAAAAAACATAACAAATAAAATATACATTTACAAAAACTCCAAATAACAGAGGAACAAACTAACGAATTTCATTTCTGAAATGATTTTAGAACACAATTAGAAAAATGAGTGTATTTATACACTAATACTAGTTCAACCCTAGTACAAGCATTGTATTTTGTGAAATAGATGGGTTAATGGATACATATATTAAGTTTACGTAATAATACAATTTTGTAGTATTTATTTAAAACTAGAGTTCATCTAGTTATCAATTTTAAACAAAACCACATCTGATTACAAATGTCGATAAAAAACCACATAGTGATAACAAATATAATAAATTATTAATAAAAAAAAATTTAATCAAACTGTCCATGTAGGGTTAAAAACTGATTCGCAGTATTCTTTACAAATTTGAATAACACAATCCCCCAAAACAATTACACACGTTGATTGTTACAAAAATGTAACTTCCTTCTTAACTATTCCACAAATAGTAAAATAACCTTGTTTTTTAACAGGATATCGCTGTTTAAATAGAAGAATGATACAATTCACATTTTTTTAGTATTCTTTTGTAATATTTATATATTATTAATTGATGAATAAATATTTAATATCGTGCCTATAATTGTATTATCGTTAAAATATGTTTTAAATTAACATTTTTTATTTGTAAGCAAATATTATACCTGAATATTTTTTTTATTGAAATCTATTTTTTAATTGTGTGCATTTTCAATATTAATTTTTTAATATTTTTACAAGGTCTCTAAATAAATCAAATTGAAAGAACGTGCAAGGTCGTTCCGAGTCTATATATGAGTATGCAAGTCGATATATTTTTTCCATTTAGTCATAACGAAACGAAGAGACAACATCAACATGAAGTTTGTGAGTAAAACAAATAATATATCAAAATGATTAATACATATTAAATTTGGTGTTTCAGGTCTATTATTCCATGTCCATTTTTATTCTATTGAATTGTTTTAATATCTATTCAACATTACCTGTCGATACAAAATCAGTGAAAATACTAAAATACGAAAACAACAATGACGGTTTAGGTTCATACAATTTCAGGTAAGACTTATTTTTTCCTAAGATGTATTTTGTAAACAATCGCCAATTATCACCTCTTAATAAAGAAACCGCTTCTGTATTGAGTCATACTAATTTTTACTTCAGTTTCGAAACATCAGATGATACATCCAGGAAAGAGGAAGGATATATAAAGAATTTGGGAGATCCTGGAAATGAGGTGCTCGTTGTTAAAGGATCATACAGCTTTGTTGCTCCCGATGGACTTGTTTATACTGTTAATTACATTGCTGATGAAAACGGTTTCAGGCCTGAAGCACCACACATTCAAACTATACCCACATTAGATGAAGTAATAATATTATAGAAAATATAAATACTAAAAACCTATACATTCAATACGATTTTTTATATCTTCAGGATAATGTAATCGACATCAGATTACAATCATCACCAATAGCTCCTCCCGCACAAAGCAAAGTAAGATAATATAAATAATATCATAACACCATGTACAGGTAATGTTTTTAAATTTTTCAGAAAATCGACTTTTCCGCGGATTTAATTGGCTCTCTCATCGGTATTGATAATACAAAATATGGTGATATAAATGTAAGTATAACGTTTTAAATGTTTTTTTAATTTACTTAACCTTATCTTAATTTATTTCAGTTGCCTTTAAGTCTGAAAGACAGTTTTTGATTCATCAATTTGTAACGTGTAAAAACCAGTGATATAAAGTGTATGGGAAATCCCGAAGAATTGCGTCTCAAGCTGACTGATTCTAAAAAAAACTATAAAGTCACACCCACGTTATTTATAAAACGTAAAATTAAGCAATATAAATCATAATATATGACCATAATTTTACAAGACAAGAGAAGATCCTCTATTAATAGAATGTGTTACGGTTACATCACATTACGGTAAAATGTCAAATGCTTATTTTTACTATTTCTGAACATACTTTATACATTTAAAACTATTTAAAATATGTGCGATTGAGTTGACCTTATTAGTATTCATCGTGATACAAACTGTTTATTTATTATTTATTTGGTGATGCAAATGCAAAGGTATGTAGATATTTATTTTTATACAAGGACATATTTCATAAATGTGTAATTATAAATCACGACACAGTTATGTATTAAAAATAAATATTATGGTATATTTATATATCAATAAAACAATAAACAAATCTTACATCAATAAATAAATAGTTTGCATTTAACATTTTTTAAATGTAACAAAGGACTAAAAAACAAAAGGAGAAAACTGAATATACGAGGTAAATATAATGTTTGGATGCACTTACACGTATATTATATATTTTATAAAATATTCATAAAAATGCAAGTTGAAAATATTTTTTGAATCAAACAGGTTTGAGGTGAACTCTGTTATTAAAATGCTGTAAATATTACTATTTATTTGATGAAAATACATAAAAGTATAAAGTATTTAAGTAAAATAATAAACGGTAATCAATCATCTAATTTTGGATGTTTTTCAATTTTTCCATTTTAATATTCTTCATAATGGTTGATATATGTTCCTTCATCCATATGGCAAATCTTTTCCTCACATTTACCTGAGAATATTAAAAGTATATGCATTATATATTCTCAAAATGAGAAAAAAGTCAGATTGTATAGAATAAATACCGATGGTCCACTCAGGAGAAACAGTGCATTTTTTCTGTTAATTTGATCAATTTTTCTTGGTTTTGGCTAAAAATTAAGAATATCAATACATTTGATATTGATAAAAAAATATTTTGATTATAAAATATACCGTGTATTTTTGATGGGGAGTCTTTGTTGATGTAGGTGGAAGAGGAGCCATCTAATTATAAATAAATTATAAATTGTCTCATTTTTTTAATAAAATACGTTTAACTTACTGTAGGCGAGGTAAATGGTCTATAGGTCTGAAAAAATTTAGCCAAATTGTGATTTTATCAATGTAATTTTTAAAATAAATTTTCGAAATATTTCTTTGCTTACGATGAATGGTTTCGGTGTAGTTGGAATATGAGCTCCTTCAGGCCTGAAGCCATTTTCATCAGCAATATAATTCACCCTGTATAAAATGCCATCAGGGCCGACATAACTATAAAATCCTATAACTACATAGATTTCATTTTCAGGGTCGCCTTTATTTTTTATAAAACCTTGCTCGTTTCTCAAAATGCCGTCCGTTGAATTAAACCTGAAAATATTTTTGTTATATTTTGTATTAAATATTAATAGATCGTTTTTGTACATTGAAAATTATACCATATTTAAACACATTTATTTCAACAATACTTACGCAAAATTATAGGAGCCATCCAACCCATAGTTATTATTTTCAAAGTCAATTATCTTCGGCTTGTCTTCGTCAGAGATTGCTAGAGATGTACTAATAAAGGACAATTGTATTAGGAAAAATGTAAAAAGCAGTATTTTGTGCACACTTCTAGACACTCTCTTCATTTTTTACAATCAAAATGAGTATATTATATTGTAGATGTTCTGCTTTTATAGATTTGGTCTCAAAACTCGTTTCTGATACCACTTTCTTGAATGCGTATTTGCATACATTTTATTTTTGTAATCATAATCTTCTTTTGCAACAGAAAGGACATATTTATGTATACAAATTGGAAGTTCCCATAATTCCATATAACAAATTTATTTAAATTAAATATACCTTTCTCTCTTTCAAGGGCTTTTTCAATAGCAGTGTAGTCATATAATTAATATAAGAATGTATTAAAATCTATTGTAATAGGTACCGTATTATACCGATGTCAATATTACTTAATCAAACACGATATCATTAAATTGATGAAATTAGAAAAAAATAATTTTTAAGTATAAAAAATATTTTTTTCGAAAGAGGAAAATTTGATAAAAATATGACAATTAAATCATCTAGGTATAAAATTGTAGAATGTGATTTTTACATCCAAATCGGTTTTCATTTAAATTTGATAAGGGTAATGGTTTTAATACAATAACTGGTTAATATAAAATAATTAACCAGCTTAATAGATCAGGGGATAACACGCGTAGCTACAAATACTGTGGTCATGGATTCAAATCCCGCTCAAGTCAGCTCAAGTGATTTGATTGGTTAACTTGGAGATCGGGAATCGATCGATCGATCGCTTTTATCCAGGTTTACTCTGATTTCCTGGATCGTAAGGTAAATGAAATCTGGCAGAGCAGCTCTGTCGGTGACCTGTGTAACTAGTAATAGTTAAGATTAATTACAGACAAAAATTTTAAATATAATATTATTTTATAAAATGTTATTAAAAATATATTTTGTATTGAATTATTAAATTATAAATAGTTGTATGTACATAAAATATAAACGGTGTCGGTGATGAAAAATTATAATAATTTTGCAAGCTTTTTATTCAAGATTTTACAAGGCCACATAAATGTTATAAGTTTAGATGGTTAAGTATTTTTTCCATTTTGTAATAAAACATCGATCAGGAAACATCACGATGCAATATGTGAGTCTCAAAGTTGTATATCGATAAATATGGATAATCTAACTCCCTTATTTAAAGTTTAAGATTTTATTATTTATTGTATTGAATTATTTCAATGCTTACTCGGCACTACCAATAGATAAAAGTTCTACAGCAACAATAAAACATTATAACAGCGAAAATGATGGTTTGGGGAGATACAATTTTAGGTAAAGTTAATCAAAATAATTAAATTTTATGTATTTGGTATAAAATGTCATAATTTTAGTTTTGAGTCATCAGATGGTACATACAGACAAGAAGATGGATATATAAAGAATCAAGGAGGTCCTGAAAATGAAAGTCTAGTTGTGCGAGGCTCATACATTTATTTTGATCCTAAAGGAGTTAAACACAGCGTTTCTTATATTGCCGATGAACATGGTTATAAAGCCGAAGTACTCAAGCCTAAAGTAAGAATATTATGAATAAAATTTAATAATATATCTTTGACATTAAATAAAAATAATTTTATTCAGGTTTCGCATGAGACGGGTGGCTTTACTGTATTGCCAGAAGCTCCCCGTGAAGAAAAAAAGGTGAGTTAAATAAAATATATTTTTTCTACGAACAATGAGAGGAAAGAATTTATTTTATATAGAAAATCGTTGGTTTAAATTTAATCCAATCTCTCCTTGGGGGCGGTGGCGATGATGTGGAAACTGTTGAACCCGATGTAAGTTTAAATACACTTATTTATTATTATTCATCTCTCTAATCTGAAAACATCACTGTTGGACAAGCTTGTATGCCTTAAAAATATATTAATAATTAATTTTCTTTACTTATTTGATGACCTTTATAAGCATGTAATTTTTAATTTAAAAAATACCTACTGTTGAATAACCTTCTCTTGTTGGATTCCAACTAGGAACCAGCACATTAGCTCAGAGGATAAAGAGCTTGGCTACAAATATTGTGGTCATGGGTTCAAATCCCATTCAAGTAAAAAAAATGATTTGATTTGTTATTACGATTGAGAGTTTAATATTTATAAAATTCTGATCGAACGTCTTGATGCAGGTTTACTCTGATTTTCTAGACTAAATACTGAGAAGAAGTTAAATACTGAGGCCACTTCTAGTGATCATTAAGATTACCAAAAAATTATTAACACGTAGCTCTGTCTAAAAAAAACAAAATTTGTAATAACCTTCTCAAAAAATCCTTCGGGGCGTATAGTAAATAAATTTTTTTTCCAGAAAATACTTGGTTTTTCAGCAGATTTAATAGGATCTCTAATTGGGAACGATAATTCGAGAAATGGTGAAATAAATGTAAGTTTATGTATCAAATATAATAATTAATTATTAAGTTATAATTCTAAAGTAAGCATTTGTTTTCAGATTCCTTTGGGTCTCAAGGACTAATTGATATTTTGAAACCCGAAAGAGTATCTGTATAAAATGATAATAAATTAATGCTTTTTGTGTAATGTTTATCATTTTTTTAATATTTGGTGAAATTAAACGCTTTGTACGGAATCTACACCATATATTTTTTTTACATTATTAACCAATAAATAAAGAGTTAACATTATGCATATTCTGGATAATTCTTCTCAAATTCCAATATTTAAATAATTTGTAATTACTACTAGGTATATGATGCAAAAAAATGATAATTATTAAATATATTATAAAAATCAAGCAGTTACTATTTTAAATATAAGGTGTAATGAAGGGTAAAGTTACACGTATGATGAGTGTTTTTAGTAATTTAATGCATTTTCCTTCTTGAAATTAAATATTACCTCTTACAAATGTACTATAAATTGTATTATTTACTTTAATAAAAATATCAGAATTGATAATATTATTATAGTAGTGAGTTTTACTGGGCTTTAATAATCTTGTGATGTAAATAAATGATTTGCTTAGGACATTTTTTTTCCTAGGTGGAGTATAATTTATTTATTCATTACAAATAAAGAATAAATATAAACTTTTAAAGGCTTGTCAAATTTCTAAAATAGTTGTCTATCATTGAATCGTGCGCTTTTCTGAAATCATAAACTTTCATATATTATATTTCCATGAATATAGTAAATAAGAATAAAACTCACAGTAGCTGAGTCTTTAAAAGTTGGAATATGCGATCCTTGAGGTCTAAATCCATTTTCATCGGCTTCATAATAAACACTATAAATTATGCCATCAGGTCCAATATATTTGTAAAAACCTTTCACTACAAATGATTGCTTTTCAGGTTCTCCCGCATTTTTCAGTTGGGATTGCTCTTGTCTTACAATACCGTCTGATGTTTCAAATCTGTAATGAAATAAATAGCTTATAAATTATTTTTGATGAAAAATGTTCTGAATAATACTTACTGAAAAGAATAAGATCCCAAACCATCATTCTGATTTTCATATTTTAAAATTACGGGGGCAATTTCATGGGTATTTACAGTAAATGTTGATATCACATCTAGTATCGTGAGAATCAGGAAAATTTTTAAACCTAACGTGCCCTTGAATCAATTGAATAGTGTATTTAATATATTTTTTAAAACTCTATTATAGATTATTAACACTCACGTGTATCATTTTTGGAGGTCTTCTTTAAGCAACACTGACCGAATGAAGAAATAATGGGATGTCCTTTACTTATATGGTTTTTGTGAAGGTTGACTTCTTACGTTTGTATCGTACCTCTTTTATTCATTTCAGTTATTAAGCATAATAAATGAAAATCGAATCAAAGTCGGCTACAATTTACAAAAGATTTAAGGATAACAACTTTCATGCATATAAATCTAGGTCAAGGTTGGAAAAATTATATGAAATCATAATATATTTAATACAGGATATATCTTTCTAAAACAGTAAAAAAAGTATTTCGGTATAAAAATTATGATGAATATTGTAAACAGTCTCTTAAAAAACATTTTATTTGATACTGCTTGCTGCCCTCTTGCGTGTTAGTTTAAAACTTTTATTCTCACTTACCAAAGATTTTTCATAGTTGAAAATTATTCTGACATATATTTTTTTACTGTTAAAGAACAATAAAAATTACTTTTAATCAAATATAACAAATTTAAGTTAAATTAAAAAGCTATCACTAGTTTTAAGATCGTTGGTGAAATTGTTTATTTATTTGAACGTTTTTCTGTTCAAACTCTGTCTAGTATAGTTGTACTATTGAATATTTTTTGAAGATACAGGATTTATTTAATAAATACAATTTGCATATTTAATTTTTATCCTTATGGCGTAAAATATTAGACAAGGCCATTTAAACATTATAAATATAAATAGCTTAGTAATATATTTTGCATTTTGTTATAACATCTCGGTTAGGAAACACCACAATGGATTATGTGAGTATCAGAAAAATATATAAAATGTTATATTTCATAAGTCGTTAATTTGAATATAAAATTTTAGAAAAAACATTTCTCAATATTATTGTTCATCCTATTGAATTGTTTCTACGTTTACTCAGCACTACCACTAGGTGAAAAATCCTTGTCAAAAATTATTTATAACAACAACAACAATGACGGTTCGGGAAATTATCATTTTGGGTAATGTTTAAAAGTATTTCGTATATATTATTTGAATTATCCGAAAAAAAAATTTCAGCTTCAGGACATCAGATGGTACATCAAGAGACGAATCTAGATATATAAATTATGATGGAAGTCCTGTTGTGAGTGGTTCATACAGTTATGTTGCTCCTAATGGAATTCAATATACAGTTTTTTACACTGCTGGTGAAAATGGTTATGAGCCCATCGTACTTCCACCTAGGGTAGGAATATTTTCATGCAAATCTAAAAAATGTATGTGAATATTGTATTAATTTAATTAAATGTAAATAATTTTATTCAGGACCCATCCCGGCCTGTAGGACCTGGAGGACCTGTAGGACCAGGAGGACCAATAGCGTCTGCAGGATTTGGATTTTCTGGAGGACCTGCAGATAAAAAAGTGAATTTATTTCATTTTTATAATTAGAAAACTATATATATATATAGTTTTCTAATATAATATAAAATTAAATAAAGTTAATAATCTTAGTCAAGACTAATTAATAGATTATAAGCCTATAAAATTAGGATGTCGAAAAAACGATCTTTATATAATCATTTCCTATTTTATCATCTAATATAAATTAAAATTGTAGTATTTGATTGATTCAGTTGCGTGTATACCACCGTTGAGTAAAGACGTATAGTAAAGTGCTCCCGCATGGTGTCGCAAGTTCGAAAGTGACGAGTGCACAAGTGACACAACCACCAAACCGGTCTTGCTCCGATTTCTCCTGTCCGGTATCATACTGTTCACTTATATTACACTGTAATTTCTCCACACTATATACAAGACAATGGAACTGGATCATCAATGTCCTGTTGCCACATCGACTACAAATACGCTAGATTCTTGGATCAAAGCCCCGACAAAAACAAAGAGAATATCCAGTCCGGAGACTGCCAGTAAAGCCAAACAGGCATGCCCAAATAAGAACTGGCTTGCTGTGCCAACAGCAAATCGCTTTCAACAATTAGAAGACAAACAAGAGGAGCAAGCGATTGGCAAAAATACGCCAAAGCCACCACCTATATTTGTGCACGCAGTAGAGAACATCAAACCACTGACAGACTTCTTAGAGCAAGTAGCTCAAGGAGCATACTACATTAAACAGCTGGGTAAAACCCAAGTAAAAATACAGATCACTAAGTCTGAAAAATATATACCTGTAATCACAGGTTTAAAAAATAGAGATACCGAGTTTCATTCGTATCAGACGAAAGAAAGCCGATCATATAAGGCTATAATCAAAAACCTTCACCACACGGCAGATATCGCCGAAATAAGCGAAGAGCTCGCAAGTCACGGCCATGATGTTATCAGAATAACAAACATGTTGCAAAAAACAAACAAAACCCCACTGCCTATGTTTCTTTGCGAATTGAGACAAAAAGAGAATAACAAAGAAATTTTCAAAATTGACACCATACTTAGGTGTAAAGTCGTAATCGAGCCACCAAGACCTCAAAAAGAGGTCATACAATGTAAAAAGTGTCAAAGATACGGACACACCGCGAAATATTGCAACAGGACTCCGCGTTGCGTAAAGTGCGCAGGTGAGCACGCAACAACTGATTGCAACAGAACAACAAGAGACAACAATGTGAAGTGTGTCAACTGCAACGGGAATCACCCGGCAAATTATAAAGGTTGCGAAACACGCAAAAAGGTACAAACAAGCCAATTCCCCGTATTAAGAAAGAAAATAATTTCAAAACAGACAAACAACTTGACTAACACTACAACTTTCAAAACCAATGAAATGCCAAAGTCGTATGCTCAAGCCACCAAAAATATCGAGCCAACTCCCGAAAAACCACAAGACAATATTATAAATAATTTAATAATTAAAATGGACAAACTCATTGAACTTGTCATGAAAACCATGGACAACATGACACAGATCATGGCAGCTCTTGTCCTAAATAAAAAATGATTCCATTATTAAAAATATGTCTTTGGAACGCCAACGGTCTTGGACAACATAGCCAAGAAATAAAATTATTTTTAAAAGAAAAAAACATTGACATAATGCTTATATCGGAAACACACTTTACCGAAAAAAGCTACATAAAAATTCCCATGTATACTATATATACGACGAATCACCCCGATGGAACTGCGCATGGCGGAACAGCGGTGATAATTAAAAACACTGTGAAACATCATCTCACTGAAAAATATGATCGAGACTTTCTCCAAGCAACCACAATTGCTGTCGGAGATACAAATAATTATGTATATATATCGGCTATTTACTGCCCACCCAAACACTCGATTAAACGAGAACATTTTGACGATTACTTCAGAACACTTGAAGCGGATAAATTCATCGCAGGTGGGGACTTCAATGCCAAACACCAACAATGGGGGTCTAGACTGGCCACACCCAGGGGGAGAGAACTGTATAAAAGTATGGCAAACAACAAGTTGACTCATCTATCGACTGGTGAACCAACATATTGGCCTACAGATAGAAGAAAAACACCGGACCTCATAGACTTCTGCGTAGTGAAAGGAATTCCAATCGAAAGACTGAGCGCAGAATCTTGCCTCGATCTGTCATCAGATCACTCACCTGTTATTATTAAATACAGCTTGCTACAACCAATTATCAAACCCAGTAAATTTACACTCGGTAACCGTCACACAGATTGGGAATATTTTAGACATATCTTAAATGAAAATTTGAAATGTGATATACCATTGAAAACAGAAGACCAACTTAACACCGCAGTTATTCACTTTCAAAATCAAATTCATTCCGCAGTGAAAAAAGCCACGCCCAATATGTCAAAAAAACCACACTCAACAGATGATTTTCCCCGCTGGATTCAGGAAAAAATACATGAAAAAAGACGCATTCGTAAAGAATGGCAAAATACTCGAAGCAAGGAACTCAAGAGAAAACTGAACGAAGCAATAAGAGATATTAAAAATATCCTATGTGAACGGAAAAATAAAGGGATTCAATCCTATCTGGAAGGTCTTACAGCAACCGACGCTACAGATTATTCTCTATGGAAAGCTACAAAAAAACTAAAACGGCCCCAAATATCCATACCGCCCATCAAAACGGCTGACGATAAATGGGCAAAAACTACCAGAGAGAAATCAAACGAGTTTGCGAAACATCTCAAGGAAGTATTTACACCAGCGGAAAGGATGTGTTCCCCTGAAGAAGAAAGTCACATTCATAATTTATTAGATAGTACGGAACATAAAGAAAACTATTATGTCAAAATTGGACTTCAATGCGTCAAGCATGTTATAAAATATGAAGTACGCGCAAAAAAGCGCCAGGACATGACATGATTACCGGGAAGATAATCAAAGAATTGCCAGATATCGGATTAAGATTTCTAACCATAATATTTAACGCGATACTTAGAATGGGTAGCTTCCCTAGACAGTGGAAAATAGCAGAAATTATTATGCTACCTAAACCAGGTAAACCACCCGAAGAAGTCACTTCATATCGACCGATAAGCCTCCTGCCAATATTTTCCAAAATATTTGAAAAAATTCTACTGCGCAACATGAAACCAATACTTTTTCAAGAACACATGATCCCTGATCATCAATTCGGTTTCAGAGAAGCGCACTCGACAATTGAACAAGTTCATCGAGTTGTGACGATCATAGATCGCTCCATACAAGAAAAAAACTACTGTTCAGCAGCATTCTTAGATATCAGTCAAGCTTTTGACAAAGTCTGGCACCCAGGCCTGCTTTATAAAATCAAAGGAAAACTGCCCAAAAACATGTATGATATTATCAAATCGTACTTGACCGATAGACAGTTTTTTGTTAAATATAACAACGAAACTTCAAATCTTAATACCATAAGATCTGGAGTACCGCAAGGGAGTGTACTAGGTCCTGTACTGTATCTAATATATACAAACGATCTCCCAAAAACCGACAACACAACATTGGCTACATACGCTGACGATACCGTCATACTCGCTTCGGACAAAGATCCAACAGCTGCTTCACAATTCCTCCAGAAACACCTTGACGCAATACAGAAATGGCTTGAAGTATGGAGAATTAAAGTAAATCAAACCAAATCGACACACGTGACATTCACAAACAAAAAACAGACATGTCCACCAGTAAAAATTGGTGGGAAAAATATTCCACAAGAAGACTCGGCTAAATACCTCGGTATACACCTTGACAGAAGCCTAACATGGCAAAAACACATTAAGACAAAGAGACTTCAAATGGAACATAAAAAAGACAAATGTACTGGTTGATTGGCAGACATTCCCAACTCACACTTACAAACAAGCTATTGCTGTATAAAGCAATAATCAAACCCATTTGGACATATGGATGTCAACTGTGGGGGACAGCTAAGGATACTCATATCAGCAGTATCGACGGGTTACAAAACAAGACCCTGAGAGCAATTTTAAATGCTCCATGGTATGTACCCAACTGGGTCATATTACAGGACTCTAAAACAATGACAGTACGCGAAGAATTGAAAAAATTCAGCGAAACGTACCAAAGTAGATTAAAAAGTCACCCGAACGTACTAGCGGGGGACTTATTGACCGTAGACTACGCAAGACGTCTACAAAAATACAGACAACTTGACTTGCCAGCAAGATTCAAGGACTGACAATGGTGTTTACTTGATAAAACAAGTATGAACACTTGAACACTTAAACCTATACACAACGCCGGGATTGAGTCGTCACTGGACAACCAACCCTCAAGACAATGTGACAACAGACGACGAGTAAGATGTCTTTAGACAGGGTACTCAAAAATATAAATCAAAAAAAAAAAAAAAAAAAGTATTTGATTACCTTTTTATATACCATAATATACCATCAAGTTTATTAGAAAATCCTTCTAGCAAAATAAATTCATTCGGGGGTTTCTAATGGAAAATATTGATCTCAGTGTATATTATTAAATCAGATCTTTTTTATATTTTAGTATCTTTTGATAATAACTAATTGATGTTTAATATTTCACACATATTATTTAAATAAATAAAATAAAATATCTATGTACTAACTATAGGATAATATTTACATACATTAAAATGATCTGTTTTAGAATACTGAATTTGGGGCAGATTTAATCGGTTCACTAATTGGAAGTGATAATGCAAAAAATGGCGATATAAAAGTAAGTGAAGGTTTAATATTTAATGAATTATGATCAGCTCATATTTAATATTGTTATTTCATTTTTAGATATCCTTAAGTCTTAAAGACTAACATTATATGGAAATATGTATACAAAATGTATATGGAAATATATTAAAGTAAAACCTTACATGTGTTTCAGTGATACCGCAATACTTACATGTATATATA
>JAGTTH010004863.1:0-13802 GCA_022606485.1 Agraylea sexmaculata
TAGGGCGCAGAGACAGCCCTGAATAATAGTTGTTATTGAATATACATAATATGTACATCTATTTACTACAATATATTCTTAACTAATCATGTGAAATCATCCCAAAACCTAACGTGGCATATTAATATTACTATATTGGCCTATTGTGTACACAAACTTATGTATATCGACTGCTCCAGCGTGTAATATCGTAAGTGCAAAAAAAAATCTGTGTGCTCTTAAGTCTTTATGGAACTGAGTCACATATTGAATATGGTAACACTGCTTATCACGTGTCACTCGGTTTAATTATTATGTATAAAATATTACAATTTACGATTAAATACCTTCTAATGACAGAGACATGAAATGTGTTATAGATAATGGATGAATCTACATTAGTTGCCGGTCAAATAGGACTATTTTACTATTTCGAAAAAGTCCCACTTAATAGTTTAAATTATGATTGAAAATGAACATTTTTTGACGTTTCATACATTTCATACATGCAATATGTGGCTCAGTTCCATAAAGACTTAAGAGCATACAGTATTTTTTGCACTTACGATATTATACGCTGGAGCAGTCGATGTTTGCATCCAAATATTACTATAAAGAAACTTTGATATCTGATTTCATCAATTCATTTAAACTATCACATTGTAGATTGTTTTTAGATTTGCATCACGCACATATACAACATGTATTTAACTGAACTTCAAATATTTTAAAGGCTTTCATAGAATAAATACCAACACGACCACAAAACAATCAGTTAAAACGTGCTAAATTATTTTTTTTATAAAAAATTTAATATTTTAATATGATATTTTAAAAATCCTCGGGTATTTACAGTGATGTTTTATAATTTCATATGGCAACACTGTTTATTTCAATTGTATTGTTTAGATCTTCTGTCAAATTCATATCGGCATGTAATATGCTTATCTTTCCTGTAAAATATTTGAAATTCAATTAAAGACATGTTTTGTATGAATTTTTCTCATAAATCTTTTTGGATTGTAGTCTGTTAAATAAATTCCCCGAAGTTATACATTAGGCAAAACGAGTTAAAGCTTATAATAATTAAAGTTAAGCTTATATTATACGAAAATAAAACTCGAATCATTTATCTAAATTTCTATTTGATACGAAAATAAATATTCCCAAAGGGTTATTAAATACTACAAAATAAAATATGCAACGTATTATTGAAATACAAGCATTTACTGTACAATTCATATTTATAAAAAATTTATAATAAAAAACGATAATTTTGATTATTTCTTATAAAAACATATGTATTTTAATTTATTGTTACCTTAATGAATTAAGCATGATAAAAAAATGTATTTTCAGTTTGTACAACTTGACCTGTTTATTTTTCCATTAATTTACATGGATAATAAATTACCTTTTAATAGCTTTAAGCGAAGGCAACAGTTTGTCATTCTTCTACAAAATTAATTAGGTTTTGTTTCTATTTAATGATCAAATTTAAATTTCATATGAAACAGCCCTGAATTATTGTAGGGGTGTTTATACTTTTATGTTGTGTGGGCGGTGAAAACCTCTCACAATGAACACTTCCAATTGATTCATTTCAATCATATTCATCAGCAATATTTTTTACTACGAATTCACATTTGTTTACATTATTTTATTATTATCTCATTAAATTATTATTGGGTGTATAACGGATTCATCACGCCATTTAAATAATATAATATGTTTAGTTCAATATATGATAATTCTTAGAACTCTCGTTTGCCTTTATTCGTGTCTATTATGTTGTGTACTTACTGAAGATTTCTTTTCATACAATATGAGAAGAACCATTTCAAACAGTGCACTTCGGATAATGCTGAACCTTTCGATTCACATTTATTTTTATTTACCAATTCCTCGAGAGTGCAAGAAAAAATTACCGTGTATATTTGGAATAAACTCCAGCTTCAATGTTTTCAACGTACATTTGAATCGATCTCCTTCATTGAGTATGAAACATTAAGCAAGAACGACAGTCTATTCCTCAAATATTTTAATGAAATATTCTTCGTTGCTTTTAATTATCCTAATTGAACTGTATTTCGGATCTGATATCTTGGCGCTACCGGGTATTAAAGGCATCGCCAGTATTTTTCCGCAAATACATTTAATCAAATTTCGTTGGCCAAAGTAGATTCGATCCCCTCTGGCCTAACTGACGGTCCCTAATGTAGGAAGCTGCCTATTTCAGGATCAGGAATCAATAAGCTCTTGTTTTTCCACCCCAAGGGGGTGAATTTCTCGCCTTTTCGAATATGCCGCATAGGGAATGAATATTAAGGATTTACGCACTACAGTAATGGGATCTCCATAGGCTGTACGTTTTTCAGCCGACAGGTTTTTGCAAAAAATTAAATTTCGTTGAAAATATATTATGTACCAAACAAAAGTAAGCTTATTTATTGCTGGACTATTATTATCTCGTAATTTAAATAAAAAACCCGATTATAACATTAAATACATTTAATTGAAATAATCGTGAAAAAATTAAATACTTTATTAGTGTTAAGAGCACTTGTGCCGGTGTCCGAGAGACGCAGGTTCAAATCCCGCACCAGGTGTGCGGTTAAATTATTTTTAACCGCACACCGGTTAAATTATATCGTAATTTTAACTTTACCAAACATTAGGTTAAATTGTAAATTGAAGACAAAATTGTCACAAGAAGAAACATATTTTTTAAATGCATATAAACGCTCATTCATGCTTTTTTACAGATAAAAAATAATAACAATAACTAAGGATGAAAGCAAAAATGGAAAATATATAATTATATAAAAAAATAATTACAGTTTTATATAAAAATGGACGTATAAAATAAAATAAAGTAAGGTGTATGCAGTAATCATTTATATATTACTATATAAGGTCGCTCCTAAACAAGCCCTGTGGCAGAATTGGTGGAAAAGAGATCACCCAGGTGCCCAAATTCATTGCCAAGTCGTTGTAGCCTATTCTAATTTGATATATAAATGTATACGTCTAACATCTGCTTTCTTTACACTAAGATCTTCAATTATATCTATTAAATTACATATTTTATTTTATTTAAAAAAATCAAGAGTCTAAAAGCCTGAAAATAATACCTAGTATAATGTACTCGTACCTATACTTAAATTTTTCATATTTTTTATAAAGAAAAGGAGTTCATAAAAAAGGTGTCTATAGTAAAACTAAAGGTTAATAAGAACCCATTGTTACTTGATATAATATTAGAATAGATATTGCTTTCGCCTCATTTTATATTATAATATTGGCTATTAAAAACACCTATCCCTTCAATGCATACACAAGACCTAAAGCCGCAATAGCAGTTTTTCATGGTTTAGAAACGATAACCTTTTTATTACCTGTGAGGTTTGCCAATCAATGTTTACAAATAGCTGTTAATGCAGCAGTTGCACAGTGTGCAGTTACTTGTATCAATATGTTGTTATCTGTTTAGTTATTCACATAACCTTTTTTTATTTTTACAGGTAAGATGTCATACTACGTATTGATCACGTAATGTGAGTATCAGGTTTGAAAATTACTATTATTTATGATTAAAAAAAATGTATATGATGTAGCAAGATGCGTATACCACATAATATTTGATGTCGACTAATATAAAGTTTGCAGCTAATTCATAAAGAAAGAACGGTTGCGTGACGATGGTCGTTATTAGCGGAACTCTCTTCGACATGCGATATCTGAAATTCCTATTAAATAAAATTGCTTTTATTGATCGCCAGTTAGTGAATCTGTATTTCAGAGGTCGTATTTTTTGCGGAACTGTATAATAAGGCTTTTTATGACCGACCAGGTTTGGTTGATCTGATTAAGAACGCTTTGCTTCTAAATTAGTAGCAGTCGTGTCGATTCATAAAAACAAACTGATTAATTATTCAAATGATAATTTTGGGTTTTAAATATATCTAGAAGCGGTATTGAGTTGGCATTCTACTTAAAAGCTGCTTATTATTCGAATCATTCTTATTTCTAAAGAACTTCCAACAATAAGCTTATGATTTTCATTTAATAGAAAGTCGGCGGCAAGTATACACATTTATCTACCCTTGCCATCACAATAGAAACGCTAAGTTGATTCGCGTTAAATGTCATAAGCTGGTTTGCAAAGTAAAAATGCGAAATTCGCTTTTTCAAAGACACGGTCCAATTTATTCATTTGCTATCTCAGCTCCCAACAGGTGGATCTCTTTTGGTCGTCATATTGAAATATTTTGATAAGGTATTTTTCGAGCAACCTCCATTTCCTTCACTGTCTTTTTTTCATCGTTCTCACCACAAAAGTTTCGTTTTATTTTTTTTTGTCGTGGTTCTCTTTTTCCCTTTCAGTCTACGCAGATACGAAAGTATGTTTCCCAAATTCCCTCAAAAAAGTACATCAAAGCAAAGTTTTCGCTCGTGAAAATACGGCAGTAATTTTTGTCCTGTAATTGGACTTTTGTCGTTAAACACTGTATGAGAGTAAATTTGGAATCCGAAATTAATAATTTGAAAAAGCAAATTTAATGTATTCGGCCTTAAATTCGTCCTTCTACACTGTTTGTGAACTTTTAAATTGCGCTCCCTCTATTTCTTTCTTTAGATTTTTTTGTACCGACCGTTACTTGAAGTTTTAGCCGGCGGGCTTTCCGCTTTAAATAAAAGTTTTTGTTGAGTAAGCAGAGGTTAATATTTTCAAGTTTTATCAAAAGAGAAGTCCGAAACTATTTTTCTTTTGATTATATGACTTTTTTTGGAAATACTTGAGAGTGGTTTTCCATATCTTATTAGTGTTGTATAGAATATGCTATGCTGTCGATATTATAAATGATGTTACCAATAAGAGCAGATTGCTTTGCTTGGCCACCTGTGAAACTGATGTCACCGTACACCAGGTTAAAAATATACGATATCGCCTGCAATGAAAAAAGAGACACATGGAAAATATCTCGCATGGTTTGATTTTAAAATGGATGAGAAATTGTACACAATATGAGTAAAGTATGCACAATACATATTTCTATCGATATTTTTGCATTACATACATTCTATTCTTATATACTGCTATGTGATCTATCTCAATTTTCAAGATCCGTTTCAATATACCTTGCATCGCTGACTTTTATTTAACTAAAAACTGAAATTTCTTAACTACAAACCTACATACACATAGCCCTCTTTGTTTAGGTCTGTTTGCCTTTTGAACAACTTTGTCAAACTTTTAGGAAACTTTTTCTTTCATCCCCTCATTTAATATATCGCGTCGGCCACTATTTATCTAAGACGGTTAAAGAATTTAGATCGTTTGCGTATCGTGCGATAGTATTTAAATTGTTAAAAAAACTAATGAATAAATCCGTGGGTTACTGAAATCGTATCCACAAAAAATTGCTTTTGAAAAAAAATATACAGTTTGATATTATTTAATTGTATTTATATCGGAAGCCTATATTTATAAATATATTATCTGGATATTTGGGTCATATATTTTAATAACTAATGTGTTCATTTAAGTCCCGGCCAACTTGAAACAGAACTTGAATTCCGCGACAGTTAGCTGTCAAATTTATTACCCATGAAAATAAAGCTTTTGATTGAAATCAGTGAAATTATTGTATGTATTAAATTTTGTTCGTGCTGTTAAAAAAATGTTACTGCATAATGTGTTGGATATATGTATATTTTTGCAGCTCTTTGAACTTTATTTTGTGCCATCACACATCATTAGTTTCGTTTGCGATGAAACGAAATGTTTTTTTTGTGGTTTTGTATTAGAGATTTTAGTATTTTTTTAAAAATATGTATGTACTAATGAGCTTATATATATTGAGATGCAAATAATACTTGTAAAGACGTCAATATCATAGCAGTCACCAAAGAGTTAGCCGATATGGGCGCTGCTTCTACCGCCTCTCCGCCTCGGTAATTCAAATTCTATTGCGTGTACACGTATTCGTGACCGGGAATGTTCGAACGTATGACGAAATATTGCATTCTATAGATATAAATGTATTGGTTATTATTTTTTTATAATGACTGTCTTTGAAATAGTAAAGTGAAGCTCAATTAGAGATTGGATTGAGTGTCGTCTGTGGAATGGATCCGGCAATCGAAAACTAATATCGACCGGTTGTTCGCAATTATAGGGGTGTGATGGGGTGGATTTGTGTGGTGGGCGGGTTGAGACGCGATTGCTATCGGCGGGTGGCGGTAAATCAGGAGACTCCGTACAACAAACCTCGCTATTATAATATATCCTATACTACACTAATAACCTAATTTCATGTAAATTATTAAGATTACGCATCTTCAATAAAACCAATATTTCACTGACCTACATATATTTGATCTTGTCGTTTTAAATTGTTGTCAATTACCACGTTTATATTGATTTTAATGTAAAAATACGCCGTAGCTACAGCGCGATTGCAGTGCAACGACAACAGACGAAAACTGACTTGAATTTACTCAATATTCCGACATATTGAGACCGCTAACTGTTAGATTAGTGAATTTCCAATTTCTAAAGAAAGGGAAACAATCCGAAAATAAGCCTTTATTGTGGTTTATTTTTTACATTATATAAAGGGTGGACTTGAACTGAGAATATTTTAAGGAATAGTGTATATTTATTATAATATTAATTACATATTTTACAGGCACAATATACACGTGAAAGTCACTACCAAGTACTTCACAGAAACAGTTAATTTCAAGGTGGCCAAAAGAATTCGAATCCAAAAGCACTATTAATATTTTTAACTAATAATATTTAAGAAGATATACATATATATTTATTATAATTTTTCACTTATTCTAGCAATAACCTACCACCCCCTTAAATATTCCCAATTAAATCAAGTCCACCCCGGAAATTGTCAAATATATTTGTGAAATTGACAATTGCGTGTGGTGGGAGGGGGTTTATGTACTAACAGGCGCCTCTGATATCGAGACAAATGTTGTTGGATTATATAAACCGAAATAAATATTCTTATATATTTAATGTAGTAATTATTTTAGTAGGATTTTTTTCAATAGTTTTGAGTAATGGAAAATATAAACTCAATGTATTATTTTTAAGTGCATTCTGTATTTTAAGGATCATGTAACATTAAAAATAACGATGTTAGAATTTGAATTTGGCATAATCATACATATTATATTTGAGGATTAATTTTAATATTCTTCAAAAGCCTATAAAAATAATTAATTAAAATGTAACAGACCGTAAATGATTTAAATTACTTCGTACTCTCTTTGAGCTCATGCAAAAAAAAAAAATTCAATAACGCGGAAACTGATCAGCACATTTTATTAATAAAAATTAATATCTGACATATTTAATGATAAAATTAATTTAATTATTATTCACCTTTACGGATATTAATTTAGAAGATTGTATATTCACACCGGCCGTAGAGACTTAATTAATTGATATCAAATGGTAGTTAGCTTGTAAATGGACGCTCGAGCAGAGTTTGTGGTCTCAATATTACCATGCGGTCGTGTATTCAAACGCGTATATTCTCACATTATTACACAATATTTTAATAAGACTATATTAAGAAATTTGGTCACACACCATGCTAAAAATATTTTTTTAAATATATTAAAAATAATTGTTAGTGTTGATATGGAGCAGTGTAGGAAAGCCTTCGCATTGCGACTCATAGATCCCTGACCTGCTGTCCCAAATTTGTGAGCTCTGTAACATTTGCAATAAACTGACGAACACTATTTCTATATATCAATAAATTCGCACTAAGTTGATAAATACGTCCATAATATTTTAATTTTGGAGATGATAGACAAAAAAATAAAATAATTTCAATCAAAAGCTTTCTTTATAACATGACTTTACCTGTATATTGTTTTCATTTTGATGGGTAATTAATCTGACTTTGAATTTCACGACGCTTTTAGTTCCTTTACCATGAACTCAAAATATTGTCATGGTGTGAAAAATTTAAGGTACTGCTCATGAGAATTATTATGATACATTTTTCATTGATAAATAGTTTTATAATGGCGCGTGTTGATAATTTATTTAATATGAATGTGTGAAAAAATAAATAATACCGCATATGCATATTTTGTGCATCTGTACCTTTTCCATTTTTAATATTGTAAAGTTCGTGATAGTGAAAAAAAACTTTAAAGTCATTTTACTCAAAACAGGTTGAGTTAGTGGTTATGTAACTGAACCCTTCAAATATAATCATAACACAAGTTATATTTATATTAACAGCTTAGTTTAATTTTTTAAGAATCAGTGTATACATTACATTAATTCCAAACCTACATATATTTTTGCACAAAAATATTCAATAATATATTTCAATAAAGAAAGACTAATATTTTAAGATAACAAAATAAATGCCCTCTTCTCTTATTCTCGCAATTCATAAACATAGTATGATTTTATTTTGACTTGGTTGTCATAAGTCATGAATACAATATATGAAAATTAATATACTCAGAAAAGGTATTATGAATTCATTTGAAAGTACTTCGTCTGAAAGTTTTCGCGCTGCTTTGTGAACCAAATTAAATTCTTATTAGCGTTTGTACCGAAACACAGGATGCGAGAAGGAAACCTCACACCTGTGGTCCACCATATTTGTAAACATCATAATATTATGAAATTCTAGCTCAGGTGTCGTCAACATTTTTAACTGTGATGTTGCGGGTCCAATCAGAAATCGAAAAATACAGTACCCAATTTTAATTGATGACTAAGTTGAAAATAAATCTGTGCTGATTTTTTTTGAAAGCGATGAAACAATTCTGACAACTAGTTATAATTTTAAGCATTGGGAGGCGTTCATTTTGACGTGGTTAAAAAGTTTCCACACACAGGGTTAGTTTTTCATTTTGCGGTAAAATGCATTTTCC
This sequence comes from Agraylea sexmaculata, assembly GCA_022606485.1. Taxonomy (NCBI): domain Eukaryota; kingdom Metazoa; phylum Arthropoda; class Insecta; order Trichoptera; family Hydroptilidae; genus Agraylea; species Agraylea sexmaculata. The sequence goes on from JAGTTH010004863.1 coordinate 8,914, forward strand.
TCTCGCCATATTGTTCCGTGCTGACATCTCCGGCCCGCAAAAATTCCACGTAGTTTATTTATTTTAGTCAAGTTTATCAATATGTGAGTTTATTACATCAAACATGCCATCAGTAATCTTAAATACTATTATTAATATTTTAGGATTGTACTCACGCAATTGTAATTTTATTATTCGTATAGAACGCATTGATTTACATACAGGGTATATGTAAAATATAAAAAAAGTATTGTATTCTGGCATTGAAGCGTGACATCCTTTTTGCTTCCGTTTCACGTGACGTGATTCCGTTTTCCCGTTTCTGAATCGATATTAAGTCGGTTTTTTCTACGTTCATTTCTGGAAGTCGGCACACTGAATAACTCAAAAACATTTATTTTTTGCCAACTATTTTATTTATTTTCTATACAGGATGGTTTTGATTAAAATATTTATAGAGATTTTTCTTATAGATCTTATTATTTTGGTATCATGCTGCAGTACCACTAGAGCATTACGAGTGATCCTAAGTCGCAGTGATGATAATACAGCACTCGTCAGCTTGAACATGATTATTATTTTATTTATTTATAAATACATATCGACAGCTCCAGCGTATAATCTCGTAAGTGCAAAAAAAATTTGTGTGCTCTTAAGTCTTTATGGAACTGAGCCATATATTAAATCTGGTAACACTGCATGTCACGTGACACTTGGTTTAATAATTATTTATGACATATAACAATTTACGATTGAATTCCTTCTATTGACAGAGACATGAAATGTGTTATAGATAATGGATGAATCTACATTAGTTGCCGGTCAAATAGGACTATTTTACTATTTCGAAAAAGTCACACTTAATAGTTTAAATAATGATTGAAAATCAACATTTTTCGACGCGTCATATATTCATACAATATGTGGCTCAGTTCCATAAAGACTTAAGACCAAAGAGATTTTTTTTTGTACTTACGATATTATACGCTGGAGCAGTCGATATATTATTATATCATACTGCAGTTAAAAACGCAATTCTTTTTAATTTTTTCCGGTATAACAAAGACAGTATAAAGTAGGCAAAAAAGGACGCTACGAAAGCTTTCATTTCGCATACAAAAAAGGGGAGACTCTTCTTGATATAACTTCCTGCGACAAATTGGTCGGCTTTCTTGTTATATTCAATCCTCGGTGAGCTTTTGCCGGAGATAGAGAGTTTGTGTGTTTATCAGCCATCTTAATATTACCACACTCTTTCACCGAAGGCTTTTCCTTTTTATTATACCACACCGATACACTCAATACTTCATTACCTGACTTTTTGGAAGCTTTTCCTATCTTGGCAAAGTCGATCGTTACACGGCTCGGTTGTAAAGCGTACCCGCTGCATACAAGTTGTGGGGCCTTTCTTTGTCCTCATGTATTGTAAATTCGAACAAAGCGCGGTGGCCCCGTGAAAAAGGCGCTTTCAGGAAAATTTGCATCAATTGATGGTGTTTTTCCCCAAAGTGCTTCGTAATTTTCTCTCGTTCACAAACTTCTTTTGTCCTATCTCTTGATTTTGATGTGTGTTCAAGAAGTGTCAGTATCTTCTTCATTTATCTTATTTCATACTTAAATTAGGGTTTGTGCACCTGAAACACCTCCGATATTTAAATAATCATATACTACTAAATCGCTATTTACATTGAAATTTTATTATTTGTATCAGTCCTATGTTATAAATATATGTATATTTTTTTTAAACCTTATTATTTTAAATTTAATAACCATACTTTTTTATTGTAATTTTGTATATTTTTTTAAATTTTTGTTCAGAACATTGTTATTTGTCATACAGACATTTTTTTTCTCTTTTTTGTAAAAGTTCAATTGGGCGTTAAATAAATAAATTACTCTCATGTCGACACGAAACGTATTTTCATTTATATATATTCGTATCTTTTTGTAACTCATTTTATTTCTTTTGTTACCGATACCACCGAAAGATTTGCAGGCCATACAACTGCATGTATAAATATCAATATGTCTGACCAAGCAGATGAGTTTGACTGAGGCAACACTGTAATCAAGGTGAATAACAACAGTAATGAAGAGTTCACACGAACTGAAATTTAGCGCGCTAAATATATATTCAGTTGTATGGCCTGCTAATAAAGCAAATAAAGCAATTTTTTCCGATTTTTTTTGTTAGTTATGAGTGATTTCACTTTATTTGTATAAATATTGTTTTGTGTATGAAGATAAAATATTGTATGCTTTTGATTGAATTCAGCCTGACATATCGAACTCGTTAGACGGATACAATTTTCATTTAACTCGGCAATTTCGGTTTTGTATTGGATAAACTCGTTCCAATTTTCACGCTTTCGTTAGGGATTGCTTTATTGGATTTTGATACAAACCATATTTGGGGTTGTTACTGGTTCGTCGAATGCGACGTAATTTACTGTGAGATCACTCTTTTCCATTGTACTGTTTTCATCTTTATTTTATCAGTAGTATACGATAAATAGGGGTGGGTTCTCCATCACAGCTTATCACGTTATAATGCTCCACTTACTTCAATATTACACACCCTTGTTCTTCAAGCCAAGCGGCGTTTTAAATTTGCTGGCATATTTCCATCAATCTATGTCAATATCTCTCTCATGGTTTGCTATGTGAAAAATAGTTATTTTACGAGTATCAGACAGTATTAAGAAAAATACGATTTTTCACATTGGATATTAAAGAGGTATATTTTTATTTATTAAAAATTTTTTAAACTGAAAATAATAATTAAATTGATTTACCAAATACCTAATGCAGGACTCGAAGCTACATATTCTGTATAGCGCCTAGTTATTCTACAAAGAAGCGAATGGAATGCTCATTAAATTGTTACTTCACAAAAATAATGAGACTGTATTAATAATATTTCTTTATTAAATTTGAATTTTAAATTGTTTAATAATACAAAAACACAAGTGTAATAGTAATAATAAACACCAGCGTAATAGCTCATGGGATAAGAAGCGTGGCTACAAATACTGTAGACATGGGTTCAAATCCCGCTCAAGTCAAGATTTTTTTAATTCATTTGATCGGTTATTACGACTGGGAGATAGGGAATAATATTGATAAAATCCTGATCGATCGTCTTTATCCACGTTTACTCTGATTTCTTATATAGTAAGGTAAATACTGATTATTAAGTCGGAGACTTGTGTAACTTGTAATAGTTAAGATCACCGACAGACAATTAACACGTTGTTGTGTCTAAAAGCCCTCTCAAAAAAGCTCTATTAAAGATGTAGGTTCTCTGGTATTCCAGAGAACTGTTTTCTTTTATTTAATAATAATAAAAAAAAACAATAAACTTTACATTAATAAATATAATAACAGTTTGTTTGGGTAAAACCAAATTTGAATCGAGTCTGTATTAATAAGATAAGTGACTTTATTATGAAGATTACACTCGCCTTGTTAAAACACCTGGGTATTATTAGAAGATGTATTATAATTTAATACACTTTGACATAATATTATTTTACTGTAGTAGTAAATGTGACCTTAGAAAAACGTGATCTCTCATGAATATATGCTGGTGAAAAATAAGAAAAGGGTTTTTTTTACGAAGATGGAAAAAAATATGGCACTTAAATCATGGCGGCTGTATTGTTGCCGGTCGGGCTTTTGTTCAGGTTGTGGCGGACTCGGTGCAATTCTAGCCTATTTTATTGTGTGGAAAATATAATTGTGGTCGTGTAATGTATGTTGAGGTATAAACTAGCACGTCAATTTATCTATTTTTCAGCAATGCCCCTTTGTAAGTTTTAGGACTTTAAGGGTTTTCCCGTCGACAGCGGTTCGACCCCACCGATGACTTTATTTGACACCGTCCTTTTTCCATCCAACCACTTTTACTACAGACACATGTGACATACACCATTTCAATTTTCTATTCTTGTTATAAAACCCGAAGCAATATATTTTATATTATGATGTATAATATTATATAAAAAGAACAAAGGTAATATGTCCCCATACATGATATTTAAGAAAACTGATTTTGGAATGTTTTATGATGAACTCTTGAATTGACGTTTTACCTTTGTACTTCAAACATCAATACATAAAATAATTTGAAATAAAAACTTTGTCATTGAGAGTCCTTTATGTGACATAACACAACACAAAGGAGAAAATGAAAACGGACACGTTTCATTTTTATCTGGATAAAAATACAACAATAGGCCTTTAGTCTAAAACATTATTTTTCTTATTAATTATATCGTCAGATTCCTTATTTACGAAGACTCAATATTGCTCATTTTCAAAAAATTATATGTAATTGCTTTTTGTGTACATATATATTTATAACAATTTAAATTGTTGATAGTGTTGACTTCATGGTGGTATTCCATAATGTTGTTATTTCTAAAGTAATTTTATTACTTGTCTGAGTATTTTCTACTAATAACTTGTAGTCATCTTCACAGTTAGTCAAGTCTACAAGTTAGTAGTCGAAAGTACTCATACTCTGTAATAAAATTACTCTGAAAATTACAAATAACATATTTCTTTAAATTATGGAATTCCACCAAGAAGTCAACACTATCAACAATTTAAAGAAAATTGTTTAGACATAATAAAATTACTGTGGAGATTACAACTTACAATTTTCTTTATATAATATTTATATCATTTATGTATGTAGAATGGAGTAAGTTTATTTATTGCGTCCAACATGATTGTATTTGCTAAATACCAATTTAAACAATTTATTCCTAGACTTAATAATATGTAATACCAACATTTCCGCATTAACAATTCTCACTAGAAAGAAAGAAAGAAAGTCGACGATATATATATAATGCTTAGCTCTATTGTCCTAGTTACTGGAATTCGTATATTTATTTATTTTT
>JAGTTH010004865.1:0-36540 GCA_022606485.1 Agraylea sexmaculata
ATATGTTTTCACTAATTCCTTTAAATAAATTGTTAAAACATATATAATTTATAAGATAAATTAAAGTGCGGAAAATTCGTTAGGTTAGGTTAATAAAATATATTATTTTAATCTAATATGTGACAATTCGATAACTCAATAACACAAAAACGTATCTAAAATGTGTAGAACACTTGGGTTACAATAATTTTAAATCATTAAAACCACCCAAATTGTGTATATTATATTTTTTATTGAAAGGTGTTGCCACACGCATTTAATATCCCGCTAATATTATATAATCTTTATAGAGCAAGCTGTTAGATAGGTAAACTGTAAGATTTTCTGTTATAATATGATTTGGCCTATTGAATAAAAACACCCCTCGATTATGAAAATGTTTAGGTTGTTGTAAGCGGTGGCAAATATCAACAATGGCGGCGTATCATGGCAAAAAGAATACACAATAGAGTGCACAATATAGTCTCATTATTATTTAGCTGTATGCATGTACGTGTATATATATATATATATAAATAAAGTTTAGTCCTGCTGAGGATGATCCACAATTAAGGGCACAAATTGTAACATCAAAACAGAGAGACTTCTATTGTTGTATCTTCCTATGGAGCCTCTCCGTGAGCTCTTTCGCAAAACCGCCCCTACAATATTGTTTGATCACTTCACACCGCCCTCAATCATATATTAGATAAAATATCCTTCGACCAAGACAAGGGTTCAATTTTAGAATAATTAAATATATATATATATATATATATATATATATATATATATAATGAATTTCTTTTTGACATGTTTTTTGTACATTGGATAGGTATTATTTATATTTTTGATAGTGTTGTCTTCATAGCTTGGCTATTAGCGGCTATCATGTTTATTTCGGCTAGTAATAATATGCTGCTGTCAGTCCATATGAATGAGATATAAAAATGGTTATAGCTTGACTCAATTACGTGAAGAAGTATTGTTTAATATTATTATGATAATTCAGTACAGTATACAGTATATTTGGGTAGAACCAAAATTTGAATTCAATAAAAATATTTATCACATGGGACTGCTTTAATTGAAATTATTTTTACATTTAATTAAATGGATTTGTAGTGAGAAGGTCTACCCTAACCTATCTGATGAGCTATCAAAATTACATAACTGATTACATGCTTCTTGAACAAATGACAGGTTGGGTTGCACATGGGTGAATTCTTTTCCACAAATTCTGCCACTTATAGGACTTATTTGGGAGTGATCTTATATAGCAACACTTATATTATTTCTTCATACACCTTACTTTATTTTTTTATATACATTCTATTAATACATTTTATACAAATTTATATATATATATATTTGTGTGTGTGTGTGTACATTTCATTTTTGTTTACCTTTTTTATAACTATTGTTTTGTCTTTAAAAAAGTTCTATTGCAACGCCTATTGTAAATATTTTTGTGTGGCAGCCTATTGGCGTAAGTCAGCGTGGAGCGAATGTTCAAACTGCCGCCTTTAGGCGCAATCAGCAGTCAACGTGTTAAACGATACCCGAACTGTGTCATAATATTTTATTTTTTTCTATTGTGATATTATTCTTAAAATATTAGTTTAGGTCTATTCCTATATTTAAATTATTATTTTTGTAATCCCTAATATTTGGATAGTATAAATAATATTCGATATCGTGTGAAATGGTCAAAATATGAGTTAGTTTTCGTTCACATGGTGGTAGTGCAAAAAAGGGGCATACAATTGGTTCAAATAAGCATCACTGATACGTTTATGTCCACAGGACTCCCGCACTGCATACAGCTGTACCAGCCCCCAATATATTATCATCAATTATATGCTACTTCTCTTCACTTATAATAAATACTAATAATATCAACAATACACACAATAAAGCCACTTCCATATACACTGCCAACAATAATGAGATCATATGAAAATAATGCTTAAAAGTGACCGAATGTGTTCAAAAGTATGCTTATCCTAGCGCGCCGATTAAATTAAAATTATTATTAATTTATTTAGGAATTCTTTAATCAAATATTATTTAGACATGACTTCAAGGCCCTTAACACAAATATTTATTTTTTCACTAATTATTTCCTTTTATTGATTTTTTCATTGACAAATCTGATGATTTAAATATAATATGTCTGGTCTTGGCACCTGTAATAATATGAAAGCGAAAAATTGATAATAAGAGAGTGTTATTAAAATAAGTGCAAATATTTTTTATTTGAAATTTATTTAGATGGTTTATTACAAATTTTGTTTTTTTTAATCACAACAACGTTAATTCATTGTATGTTGGTGATCTTAACCATTACTAGTTACACAGGTCACCGACTTAATAATCAGTATTTACCTTACAATACAGGAAGACAGAGTAAACCTAAGATTTTACTAATATTATTCCCGAAAGAGCGGTTCTGTCCAACATAACTTGGGATTACAATTATTTCGAAATTGAGTAGTGATTAAATTAAATGTATGATAATAATGCAAGTATTACAATTATAAGTATTTAATTTGAAATTAATTTAATTTTTGTCGTATTATGGTATCATGTAAATCATGGGCAAATAAAAATGCTTTGAGTTCGCAATTATTTTCCTATATTTATTTAACTGTTGAGGAGGATTTTACAAATTTTGGTTTTTTTAAACACAACAACACGTTAATTAATTGTCTGTCAAAACAACAACAACAACACACCGACTTAATAATCAGTATTTACCTTACAATACAAGATATCAGAGTAAACCTGGATCAAGACGATCGATCTGGATTTTTTACGGTATTTTTTTTTAAATAAATGCAATAATTCCCACGGTAATATAGAAAGTACCTGCCGTTATTGAAGTAGTCGGTCATGATTTATTTGAAGATTTATTTTAGTATGACTAATCGAGCGGGACATGGCGCCAGCTACACGCATGAAAGAATGAAAGGCTTTCATCATTCCCAATACAGCCAGAATATATTAACCGTTTCCTGTCCAATAATGCGTGGAATATACGATAATTGCAGAAACAATATGTCAAAAGAGATTTCACGCTTCACTTTAACCCTTAAATAAATAAATAGTCTACCAGTCGACCACCCTCGCAAATATGATCATTGTCTGACTGCCAGGCTGGGATTAAATTATTTTCAACAATAATAAAATATTTTAAAATTAGGTTTCTCAATGACGATTATTTCCTAATTTAATAAGATAATAAACGTGTTAATTTTTTCAGATTTGAAAAGTGTAGAATCTATAAGATTGTTTAATCATATTTCAAATTAACAAGTTAGTCGAAATATTTAGCTGGATATTATTTTTTGTATTTCATTACTGATTAATTCATATTCTAAATGAGTGTATTAATGAAGAAAAACTGCAATTTTGAAATTATTAGGGCTGAATTTTTAAATCATACTGCCCATAATTAAAATGACATAATATCGCACCTATAAAAAACTACAACGTCTTATTAAAAAAATATATTTAAAAGGTCAACTCACTGAATTGATGTTTTTTTGGATATTGGCTTAGCCTATTAGTTGCTCTAGCAATATGAAGTAAAAATTTTAAAATCAATTTGTTAATACGTCATAAATAAATCTTCAAAACATTAAAAGTGAAATAACACGCTGTGATATTTTTTCAAATTATCAACTATCGAGGACATTAATGCCTACAAATGGGGTAATATACTATTCTATATTAAAATATCTACTATGCATAGAAAAATGGAAAAGAAAAAATATTAATTTATCTAAAATAATAATATTCCTATACATGAAAAGGTATAGATTTTTTTTATCTGTGAAATATTTTTGATAAAAATTATTTTTCTAAATAAAACGCCCAATTTGCAAAATATTTGTCGCCCTGTGTGTTGAGATCGCTGTAATTAGTCGTTCAGATTTAACAATGTCTCTCTTTCAGGTCGGTATTCATGATGATGATAAAACGCAAACAACCCTCCGTTGTTTCAACCCCCAAAACAAGATATCCTCAAAGTCTGTAATAACATAATTTGGCCACCCCAGGCTGTGGCAACAGCTTTTGCCACTTTGATTTCCTGCTCACCCTCGCCGAATGGCTGCTGGGGTTGTGGGTGGCGACAGGGGGTGGTTCGATGCGAATATATATACTCTTGAAATATGATTAAAGGGAAGAAGAAAGTCTTCCGTCCGTCAATATCGGGAGAAACTTGAGAAACCCTTTATTAATAAAATCGTGCGTGATATTTTATAATTAATTTTATTTTTATAGTTTATTTGAGATGTTCAATGATATCTTGTATATATTAGTGGAATTCCTATGGTTGGTGAGTGGTAGTAGAAAAGGAAAAGTAGCAAGCAACGAGCGGAATGAAATCACAGCACACACAAAGGAGGGAAACCAAATCGAATGATGCCACCTCCCTTATAATAGGGGGATACATTAGAGTGGAATGCCACCTATATGCAAGAGAGGGATGGTTATACAAAGGGGGTGTTTACCTGGCTGAGGAACACGCCCCTCACTGAGGGTTGAACGAGCGACCCCCGACTACAAGGACTTCAGTAGGATCGTAACAACCGCGCCACGCACATCCTCCCTATTATATATTTAAATAACTAAACATACTAAATAAAATACCCTCGTTTGTTAATAAACAGTGACAATACGACAGTGACTTAAAGTGCTTGTTACTGAAAAAAAGTGCTGAAGAAAATATACACATTGGTAAGACTTTTTAAAAAATTAATATGGATTCTTATAATTCAACCATTTAGTTTAGGTGCACGCGCAAGATTTATTTTCTAATCGCTAATTTAATTTTATATAAAAAATTTTCACTATAAAGCCAAATAGTCTTATTGATTTTATAATAATTTTAAATCTTGCACACTTGCACTTGCACTTTTTTTAACATTCATCACAAGATTTGCTTGCTTGATTTAAAGTAATATATTAATAATATAGCCAGATTGTAACTTATAAAATTTATTTATTGAAAAAAAATTACCTTTTGATATCACACCATACTAAACTCTTCTAATTAAAGAGACTTAATTATTGGAAATATGTAAAAATTGTGAGTTTTTTGTAGAACGTTTAATGGACATTATTTCTCTCATACACAATTTTAATATAAATATAATGGTTTGTTCAGGATTTTAGTAGAACGATTACAATTGGAAAAGCATCGAAACTACAATGGTACAAATTATTGTCATTATTTTAGTAATATTTTTTTTTGAACATGGTGTTATATTGCGCGAAAGCTTCTGATTGGAACTGATATATAAGCTCTGCAGATATATTTTTTTTATTATTGTTTTTTGTAGAACGTTTAATGGAAAATATTTCTCTCGTACATTATTTTAACATAAATATAACTATTTGTTCTGAATTTTAATGGAACAATGACAATTTGGAAAGCATCAATAGTTGCATACAAATATTGACCAAATAATTTTTTTAAATAAATATCATTCAAGCCTTAATTTATATGTGTGGCCTTTATACTAAAATACATTACTTTTAAATCATAATAAATATTTTTTAATAAAAAATATAGTTTACCTAAACGAGTGAATTATATAGATGATTGTTGTATGTTATTATTTATGTATCTGAAGGCTTTTGATTGTATAAAAATATAGCAACTCCCAATTTAATAGTTGGGAATTTTAGCCATCTGATCGGTTGAATTATATACCTGAATATTTTATTTTAATATTTATTATCATGAATGAATCCCCTTGGATAATAATAATTGAGTTATTTAGCCTCGGGGTTGCAACGGCGGGGTTGGATTATTTGTCGCATACATTTCCGCCGGAAATTCGAACAAACCCCCTTTAACACCCTTAATTTGTACATTTATTAAACATTGCTTCACACCAAATAAATTAACACTTTTAATAAATCGTTTTTATTGGCAGTCAACGGATGTGTTAATTAATAACCACACCGTTATATCCATTTATTTTATATACTACAAATAAAAGCTTGAGTGTGATTTGAAAAGTATTTACAAACACCAACAATTCACACTAGCTTTTTAAGTAATAAAGTAGCTTAAATCATCATCAAAATAATATGATGTACTAGTTTAGATATTAATTGCATATAAAAAGAAGAGTAGTTAATATTAAACGACAAAAGCGGGTGGATATACTATTTATTTCACATTAGTTGTGACGTGAAATTTACAATAAAATATATTTTTGTTGGATTGCTATATGACAAATGTTTCATATACAACCAAAAAATTATCCCGCAAGTATATAAAAACAGTGCTAAAAATTTTTATTAAAATAATTTAGACAGTTGATTGGGTTTATATCCTATTATATTAAACTTATTTGTCTTATTGACTCTCTTTTAATATATCATATTTAATAATTAATTGAATGCGAAGGGCCGATTAATTCAAGTGAATGAACTTTTCAAGTGATTTCCTCTTGTCGTGTCTATCGAAACTAATTAGTTGAATTCACGCGTATAGACGAACAAGTTTTTAATTTTTTACCCTCTCTATTAATCGACCCTTTTGTCGTCGGAGAAATATAATATCGATTACGCCAAAAGTATTTAGTTTCATTTAGGATTTGATAAAAAAAGCGAACAAGGGTTTGTTGTAGAAGAGAATACCACCCTCGAAGTGTATAGAAGAGGGTGGCGTCAGACAGATAAGCCCGTCGTGATTTTAAAGCCTTTTGAAAACATCACGTCGAAAAGCCTTCTTGTATTTCACCGATCTCTTTGTCTACTTTATTTAATTTAAATATGAATTTGCGGTAATAATTCATCGATTCGAAGGCGTTGTAAAAAAAATGGTTGATTATAATCTGTTTGGGCTCGTACCAAATTACCAACAATTACCGCCGGCAAAAGGGTAGAAAAAATATCAAAGATAAGATCTGATCCTTTGTCAGAACCTATTTTGACATCGAGGACCGCACCCGATCGTAAATACTCAATATTGAATAACAAATATATGTATATTTTCATATAAATTAGCCCAGGTAACGTATAATTTAAACAACCATGAGATACTGTTGAAATGAAATGATGATCTATTGTTGGTTATGAAATATGAAACCATTTATAAAATATCAATTATCCGCAACAATGAAATTCAATTTAGTCCGTCGCCTATATTTATAATAGGAAAGTCCTTAACAATTAAACGTTGATATTTATTTGTTATATTTTATTTTAAATTATCGCCTACATAATATTTCTACGGAATCGTTTATAATATGTATAATTTATTGTTATTAACCAGATAATATATTTTTTTTTAATATTCCACCAAAAACAAAGCAGAAAATGCAATTAAATACTACCTATTCTGGGCTTTAGCCAAAAATTACTGTATATATATTTTTTTACAGTAGTATAACTATTTAAAATGATGACAATAATTAAATACAACATTTGTATGGAACCATTGTAATTTTAATACTGTCATCGTTCCTTTAAAATCCTGAAAAAACCATTATATTTATATTAAAATTAGATAGAGAAGAAATATTAACTATTAAATTTTCTACAGAAAACTCAAATTCAATATTTATATAATATGTATTTTTAAGAATTATCTCTATAATTATAAATTTTAGAAGAAGCGCTCACACCGCGAATGCAAGAAGGGCTGTATAAATATTTTATTATTTCAATAACAACATAAATTTATGATAAAATAAATAGAGTAACTATCTGTCTATATTATAAATATATTTTATTTCAAATCAAATAAATTCAATTTGTACTAATAAGTCATTAGCAACTAAATTTTAAGATGAATGTAAAAAAGCGCGTTCACCTGTGATGTATGGAGCAATTCCAAAAAAAGGTTCTTCGCGTTTATACTCTTTTGATTATTAAATATATATAAATATTTTAGTCAATTTTTTACAGTACATTTAATTATTTATGTTTCGGAATTTTTTTTTATTTTTTGTAAATATGGTAAATTTGTCAGAATTTCCATACAACCGTGATAATACAGATAGGAGTATATGCATGATAGTGATTTTGGTATGTGTAAATTTCCACGGTTCCCAACAAATTGTCACTAAACCAATAATCATTCATCAATTTGAAATACAAGTAAAATAAAGAAGATAAAATTTTATAAGAATAGGTAATCAAATATTGCGATGAATGTTAAAAAAGCTCGTCCACTAGTTACGAATTATGTATGGAGCAATTCTGTGGTCAAATAGTGATTTCAGCATGTGTAGATTTCAAGCGTTCCATACAAATTGTGACTAAACCATTAATAATACAACAATATAATGTTTGGAAGAAATAAAGGAGATTAAATTTTCTATAAAAGAGCTTAAAGCAGTATGTAAATTATCCCTTAAAAATGTTAAGATAAATGCGTCGGCGATAGATGAATGATTCTTTAATCGCAGTTAGCCGATGAAATATCAAGTATATTATTCAGTAGAGCGTTTAAAATGGATTCAATGTTTAGGTCGGTCATAATTGGATCGGTGGTTGTTATCTTGTAGATGTTAGCTTCAAATTAGAAATGTGGCATATTCATGAGGCTGCCAAAATATTGGTGTTTGTAACTCACCAACCGTCGCATCTGGATTATACGACAGATGTTATATTTTAGTTACCCTACAACAATACAGGGTTATCACATATATTTATAAAGGAATGCTTCTATTAGAAGACCTAAAAGAACTCCTATTAGAATAGTGTGAGTTCTATAAAAAAAATATAGAAAATTGTGTTAAGCTATCAATAAAAGAATCGAGTGTATTGAATTGAAACAACTACTATTTGATTTTTGTGTTCATTGATTAAATAGCAGACTTTTAAACGCCCGTTAAGGGGAAGTAATTTACCGCGAACGGTTGTGATTGGTATGGTATTAAAGTTTTGTCATTAGGAGACTAACTTCTTAGTGTATGTATTCAAAATTTGATATTTGCTCTACAAAAATAAATATTGCTGATAATAACATAACAAGAATATTTGTTATATTTATTTGAAGAAATTTATATATATAATTATTTATAGTTTCTATACATTTTGTTGCTTATCTTATTATGGCGATTGCTACCTATTTAAGTTATTAATTAAAATTAAATATTTAGAAAAGTATACAATTGTTAAAAAAATCACCTGTAAGACACACTTTATATTATGTCACGATACAACCAATCACATACGTTTGCTGTAAGTTCCTACGGGCATATTTTTTTTTATAATAATTTAACATTTATAAGCAACCTTTGTGTGTATTATTTAAAAATTAATTAGATAATATCCGAGGCGACTTTGTTGGTCATCGTAACCAAATTCAGATCCTCACCCACTAATAACAATAAAAAGGGAAGTGTGCCTTCCACAAAATTGGGCAATATAATAATTAAATATTCGGAATATTCAAATGTTGATCAGATAAATGGAACGAGAGGGTGGTTTTGTTACTGTTTTGAACGATAAACAAGGCTTTGCATAATTATTCAGCCCACGAACACGCCTTATTAAGTCCAAATTCAATTTGTACTACTATGACGGATGGGACAAGTAGAATAAAAATAGTCTAATTATAGTGTAATGAGATATGCTCATTTGAATATCTACAAAGATGATGATTATTAGGGTGAGGTACAAATAACAGCAGATTATTCATTTTACATCTAAATTATGCATTCATATTAAATAATAATATTTTTTTGGACGACTATATTGAAAGAACATCTCATATTTATTTAAAATATGTACATACGTCCTTGATATATTCCAGATATTGGATGTAAGGGATGGAGCAAAAGTCCCGCTACCATTTTGATTCTGCGCCATCTTGGTTATGTCACGTTTAGATCAGTTTCGCCTTAAGCCTGATTAAAATACCCCACAAAAACGAGCAGAAATAGTGAAAATATTTATTTATAACGTCATAGGTAATTCGAAATGGTAGCTGTACTTTTATCTCACTCATATAGTATATCTTTAAATAAAAATCACATTATTCTTTGTCCCGCCAATCTATAATGTATTCTGTAAAATATTTTTAAACTAACAATACGTGCATTTTTATGGCGAGAAGCGTTTTATTGCTTGAAATGTTAACTTGCCATATAAATGTTAGGAGATGGCAGAGATTTTTTAGTTCCATGATATTTGAGAACGAGACAAAACAGAACGGGATATTTAAGAACGCACACAAATGAGAAAAATCAGAAAGTGCAATATATGCATTTGTGGGACAAAGATAATACATTATTGACCAATTATATGGGATGATAATTTTAATTGATATTTTTGTGTTCTGTTTTCAGATCGATGTTTGACAATGACTTTGGGCTGAAATAGTTTGATATTATTTTGAAGATGAACTCGCCAAGCTCTTCGGATGAAAGGGACATTGAAGTAAACGTGGTTTCCGAGCCCAACAGTCCCGAAACCCATAATTCCAAATTCCGTAATATAAGTGTGCTAATAGCTCCAAGCTCGCCCCAAAACTACACAATCCCCAACGGAGGTCTCAAGACCCCGGAGACCAGCTCCAAGTTCAGAGATTTCCAACCCTTCAGGTCGTCCAGTCCTCCATACTCCAGACCCTTGGACATGTCCCCCTCAAGTCCTAAAGACAAAGATGTGGAGAAGCATGTCATAGCGTCCAGTATAAAACTGAAAGATGACGTGGTGAAGGATATGACTCAGAACTCCCCCAAGACTGGAAGCGGTCAGCCTTCAGGTTATACTTCATTCTCCATATCGAGCATCCTGAGCAGGAGTGAACCCAGGAAAGCTTCTTCCCAAGGCCGCCCTCAGAGTCCTCCTAGAGCAGTCCTGGAAGCAGCAGCCCTTGCAGCCCAACACCTTCACTCCTCATGTCCAGACGCAGCCATGCTATCAAGGTATGTCCAACAATCACACACTTCCTAACAAAAAAATCCAAATTAACCATCTTTTTCTTTGTCCAGTCTTAGCAACGAGTCGTTTACCAGATACAGAAAATGGTGAATATTTCCTTTTTGTTTCTCATTTGATGGTATTCGATACCTGTCTTGTGCTAAATCTATGATTAAGTCTATCAAGTTATCCCATTACAATGGACTGCTCATATCTATTTTCCAATTGACTGAATCCTCTACCAGATGCAACTCCATACATCTCAATCTGATAAATGACTCCAAATCATTATTATTACCACCCCAAAAGCATTTACCACCACCCTTCAACTGCGAACAATCGCCACTACCATCATATAAAGTACCACGATTATTATTAAATTTTAATAAACTTCACATGAAAGGCTTAAAAACCAGCGTAGAATATTAACAGAATTTCGACTAAATACTTGACAAATTTCTAATAGTAAAAAAATCTGTCTCTTCTTTTGAGCCCACATGCCCATATGTACTAGCGAAGCTTATTTTCCACTTTCCTATACTATGTTTATTTCTCTTTTTAATTTTATATTTTTTGTGTATAATTACCAATTCTCGGCCTTGAGGGTGAAAGAAACAGCTTTTAAGCTACTCATAATCGTAGAGCACTGCGTGGGTAATATTATTTATTATGTTGCTTTATTATGTGGTATTGTTCTATTTGAATTTTCAGATATTAACATAACGAAATTACATTTTTTGAAATTTGCATTCAACTTTATAGTTTGTCCCATGAATATGATAAGTGTTGATGTATATCATATAATGTTTTTTTTGTAAATATCAGAGAGTTGAAATCAAATACTAAAAGAAATCGTTGCAGAGCTCTAATCCGTCAAAGCACCTCATTACAGTCACTTCGACTATGTCTGGTTGTGACATTGTAGTCTGATATTAATATGATAACAACAGAAGGCTAGCAATAGATCTAAAAATCAGACTTGGACAGAACCTGGACTATGACAACCAATCGGAATATTCATCCTTTAGAATATATATATATATATATATATATATATATATATATATATATATATATATATATATATATATATATATTAAAGACTTGTACTAAATATGACTAAACGGGCCTTATGGTGTTATTTGTTGTATTATATTATCAGGGAGCAATGTCCAAAGACAAATTAGACGTGGGGGGTGTGTTTTGATGATACTAGATGGGGTTGAATCTAGAAGCTCGTGTCAAGGGTGTGCTTTGAATAACCCATTAGACTGATTGTCTTCCGCACAATACTCTATTTTTTTATAAACATAATATCTTGATTATTTATTAAATTCACATTTTTGCTGTGAGTGGGGTCATTTAGAGTAGTTTATTATTGTATCCCTTGTGTTGAGAGGTTGTTGAGCTCCCCCATGACACCTTTTAAAGGCTTCTCCAAATCACTGTAGTAACATTGAGAAAATCGCCTCATTGAAGGGGTGGACCAGAGTGGCTCGTTTGCTTCGGTGTCGGGTATCAACATTAAATAAGGGTTCTTTCATACATAAACAACCTTTTACTGAACGATACATTCACTGGTCGATATTTAAGAAATTAATTGTGATAAAAAATATTGTGACGCCTTCCCTATCGACGGGAATATCTTTGCAAAGGGGTTGGCCAGGCTTTTACGGGAAAATAAAGTAGAGGTGGTTTCCCAGGCCACTCCACAGCAATGAGTCCTTCAGATCTAGTGACTCTAGATCTCATCATTTAAATGTGAATTTTACTTTTTTTTTCTTTTTTATGTTTAAGCACCCCTGGAGGGTTGTGTCCCTCACAAGGATTTAGTAACCCTTGTTCTTAGGAGGCTGATTAGCTTGTTTGTAGCCCTGTTCCAACTGTCTTCAGGACCATCACCTCTATAATGGCTGACAGGATCTTACCTACTTACATCCGATTTCAGGGGGTGGTTCTTGAAAAAAAAATCCAACCCTCTTCCACTGGAATTTTATATATTATATAATATATAACACTATTCCATTAGGTTGATGGTGCATTGTCAGAAATATTTGTGGCAGGTCTGAATCCGGCTTTCAGTAGTGAAAACGGCACATTTTCAGCGATTCTTCATGTTTTCAGTCTCGTATTTGGTCTAAAGTGGAAGCAGTTGAGTGGCTGATCGAGGGAAAAACACGAAGCCTCCATTATGTGAATCGTTTCGTAAAGGCCCGTTCATATATTCATCATACGAACAATACTACACATTCATTATTATTAATTTTAAATTCGTTAACACAACGCAATTTAATTTAAAATTAACCATCCGTTTCGTTTCATTTGAGATTTAATTTCCCGGATTGTAAGTTTAATATCAAAGCGATTTTTAATCCCTATCAACAATAAGTTAAAACAATAAGATATCTTTTAAAGTGAGGGTGTATCGATACCACGGATATATTAGCAGGCCAGTATAAATATTAAGATGGCGGAAGAAGCAGATGAGTTTGGTGCTAATATATCGGTGATATCGTTTATACACAATTTAAAAATACTTCGTTTAAAAGTTGTAGGTGTGATCTTTTCAGTATAAAACCATCGGTACCACCGATATAGAATGCCAGGCAACTGGATGTATAAATATCAATATGACGGACCAAGTAGTGTAATAGAGTCTGACTGACGCAGTACTCAGACTGAGACTCGTCTACTTGGTCCGCCATCTTGATATTTATACATCCAGCTGTATGGCCTGCTAATATATCGATGCGATGGTGTAAGGCATATACATAAATCTCAAAATTAATAAATATGATAAAATATATCTATCATACAAAATGTTCATTAAGCAACTTAATGATGATAATGTATGGATATAAAAAAAGTAATGTACATATTTTTATATAAATATTTATGAGAATAGTTTTTGCCGTATGAACGAATGGTATGAACGTGGTTTTGGTGTGAACAAAAAGGCTCTTAGCGCAAATAAATGTGTATTTTTCGAAGCGCTCTCATTCATAACAAACAATAATTTCCGGATGCTTAAGGCACCATTTTAAAAAGGTACTTTAAAATTCAAATGACCGTTTAAAGCCCGTCCACAATGAATAGGCCTATATCTTATATATAAATTGAAATGAAAGGCAAAACTACATAAACTATCCACAAACCGTGGATTAATTTGGCATGCGAACCGACATCGCTTAAGCAAAGTGCCCTTTTGTGTTAAATACATATTAAATTTAAATATCCAACATTCAGTTGAAATATACGATTAATGTTATTATGTATTTAAGGAAATACATACATTTATATAGGATACAAAGTGTTGTTTAGACTTTAGAGTATCCGTTTTAGCTTTGAGGTTTATAGTAGAAGGCTTCGAAGTGGCAATTAGTGTAAATTGCTCAGATAAACTTTGCTCAAACCACTTAATCTAGTGGTTTCTTGACCATACAAAACATTAACCAATAACTAAGTCGTATAAGTATTGAAATATCGAATTGCATTCCACTTATAATTAAAATTTATAACTAAAATGGTGCAGTGGGATTTTGGGAAATTTTATCATTATAGATATAGATTATAGATAGATTATCAACGTATATACAAATTGACAATACAGTTTACATGGATTATTTTGGTGCAAATATACAGGGTGGACTTGAAACAACTAAAATTATTTTAGGGGATGGTAGGGTATCGCAAAAATATTATTTCTAAAAAAACCAAAACTCGATCCCAAAACCACGAAAGATTCATTTCTTTTTATTATTTATTGATAATAAAAAATATTTTGTATTATTTATATACACACACACATATATATATATATATATATATATATATATATATATATATATGTGTGTATATATATATATATATATATATATATATATATATATATATATATATATTTATAAATAAACTTCTAAAAAATAACTATGAATAAGGGTATTAGGGTATCGCAAGAATAAGCGAAAAAAATATTATTGTAATATTTTTACTATCATTAATAATATTATCAATTAATATTATTAATTACGTATAACAGACACAATACACAAGTGAATACTTTACAGAAACAACTGATTCCAAAATGATGGCCTAAACTCAATTCCAAAAGCACTATTGATTTTTTTTTAATTTTTAAATAACAAAAAAAAATTACTGCATATTTAACTCAAACATAAGATAAATTCTAAATACAATTTGTGTTAATAACCAAAATTAATCCGTTTTTTTTAATTTGGGATAAATTGTTTATTACTAATTGTTTCAACTTTAAAAAAATATAAATTTATTAAAATTATTACTAACTCAAATAAAGGATTAATTGTAGATACGTTTTTGTCTTAATGACCCATCAATTTATTGTTCATTTTAAATATTGTATAATAAATCTGTATATTTTTAAAGTACTACATACTTATTCTGTCTATGTATGAATCTACTTTATTATTGAATATGATCCAAAAGCACTGGTTAAATTTTAATTCGAATGCATTCTTCTACCGAAATCTTCCTCTAGAAAACATCAATATGTAAACAGACAGCTGGTACTCCATATCTCCCGAGGGTTGCAAAGGCTTCTATCTTCACCACCACCCCATGTATATAACTCAGTATAAGAGAAACTGAAACCCCATGAGATCCAGACTCACTTAAGACTATCAAATATAAACTTTATGTACGGATATCCGGAGTCCATCATCGATTCGTTAATACAATTTTATTATTTTATTTCTGAATTAAATTGTGTTTATTTGTTTCAGGTTGGGATTCATGGCTCCCTTTGGTGCCCTGGGGGCAAGGTACGCCCCCTTGACTCCAACCCCGTGGTGTGCTTGGGGTGCTCTTCCACCCCTAATTGATCGACCCAGTCCCAATCACGGTAAATACATTTTAAACAGCTTATGTAAAGAATTTAGTTGCATGCAATAATGATGTCAGCATATAAAATGTCTTTAATCCTATGTAATGTGGAACTTGTGGCTAAAGCCTTATTGGAGCGGAAAATGCAATCAAACCTTTCAAATGTCATCCAATAACTTAATTACACTGTAATTGCAAACATTATTTAAAGTAAACAAAAAAATCTTTTCACAATATCCATAATAATTTAAAAAAATTAATGAATTGAGGAATTTCAGCGTGGTAACCATATTTCTTTACATATTCTACATAAAACATCTTATATTTAATAAAAATAATAATTATTATTGCACACGTGAATATTTCAATAACTTCATCGAAACTAATACACAAACCCACGTGTTAAAAAATAAAAATTTCATTCAAATTGAGTGATAAATTATTTATAAATACGGTAAAAAACAACAATATTGGATGATTAATTTAAATAAATTTATATGATAATTTTTAGGGAAATCGCAAAAATATTATAAATTAAATGTATTATATATTAATTGAGGAATTTCAGCGTGCTAATCATTTTTTTTTACATTATGTAACATTTATTTATTTATAAATATATACACAAAAAAACCCTCGTAACCTTACATATAATCTAATGCGTCACAATGGTTTACAAAATAAAAAAGGATGAAAAAAAACAGCAAATTCATATAAAAACCATGGACTCATAGAGTAATTATCCTACATTTAATTTTAAAAAATATAATTATTCCACACGTAAATATTTAACAATCTAAATCGAAGCTTACAAACAAACCTATATGTTCAAAAGTACAATATACATATTTTTTATGGCTATAGCTTACACGACACTCAAATTGGGTTATAAATTATTTATAATTATGGGTAAAAAAATATTCGAATTCATTTTTTGTTTGATTTAATATTTTGGCATAAAATTTTGTAATCAATAATAGAAAATGTGTTGTAAATATATGGTGAATTGTTCAAAGCTTGTGTAAAAGTATGGTCAGTCTATATATACAAACATTTAAAAAAAATCTAACAAAAATGCTTTCATTTCGATCGACACTTTCAATTCATTATAAATGAAAAGAGCTCAATTAGTGAATAAAATATAAACATTCACGTATAATCTGAGCAAAATAATTATTATGACCATGACATGAGTGCGTAATGGTTCTTTTTGTATGCTTCTCATATTTCCCATTCAGTCTTTATATCTATCGCCAAAACAAATCCTTTGTTCTCAATGATGTATGATAAAGGGGGTCTGATCTTGTAATTCTAAACCATGGTTAATGGACGCCATCGCTAATCATTATCGCCATGCTTTTTACCCCATCAATGAAATAACTGCATTAATTAATCCATGCCTATGCTAAAAGGGATCTTGGATAAATCTAATATGGATCGAGTAAATTTAATATATTATGTATTCATTTCAATAATATATAAAAAAAAAATTTAATTCACCTTTTCACCCTACACACAAGTTAATCTTAACTGTCAGTTAAACTGAAGTTAACACATACATACATACGTACGTTTAACTTAACAGTACACATTTTATTATTGTTTTATATTTAACGTTATTTTTTTAAAGAGTAATTTTAACCCTTAACAACCGTCATTGCCATTTTTTTAAATTAAAAAAAGATAACTAACATCTAAATACATATAATATAAAATGACGATCTTACATACTTAAACTAGTCAATTATGGATTTTATGAGTTATTATTAGCGAAAAAAAAATAAAGTAAAAAAAGCTAAAAATCAATGAGGCGTTCAGTTATTTAACAACGAATTCAACATAATGTCAATTTTTTTTTATTATTGGAAAAAAATAAAAGAAGTAATGCTCATGATGATTATTACTATAAAAAATTACAAAAATTAATAATGAATTAATTATTACCATACTTATAAAAGCACTCTTATTTAAACCATAATCATATTATTTATTATTAGAGGAGATATTTTCTTCCATTGATTAATTTAATCATAAAAATGTTTGAGCAAAAATTATCAATTTTAATCACCATAGAATATGATTATCCATTGTTACAATTAAACCTCAGCTTTTATTACATTGATTAATTTTCGGATATTAACAGAACAATCTTATAACATAGTTTGTCCTATGAATATAATAAGTATTATGTATGTCAAATAATGTTTTGTGTAAATATCAGAGAGTTGAAATAAATATTTCATTATAACAACTTGGACTAGGTCTAAAAAATGAAAACTGAATCGGATGCTTCTGATTCTGAGCGCGTCATGCACTTTATCATTGCACTTAACTAACCATTTTAGACCACATCTTCACAGCTATTAATATTTATTCAGTCATACTTGTAGTTACCTAGTTTAGATTGTATTTTAGTAGAATTAGCTGTAAGTATGTAAGTAACTTATCGCCGTTGAACGCGGGACAAATGTCGCCGTGCGCGATTCAAGTAATCCAATCATACGCTTGAATATGCATTACCTTGTTACTTAATACAAAACATATATTATATTTAAAATATTATATAAAAAAATTTTTTCTATATATATGGTCAATGCGAGTAAATGGAAAATGCATCTGTAATTTTATAAATTATTTTTTAATGTGTTTTTAATAATATTTTAAGAGGCGTAATGGGGCAAGTATGGATTGGTGTTGAAGTCACTTGAAGGACTTCTCTTTCCGCTTCATTCTTTTACTGAGTTAAGGCACACTTACTAAATCCATTTATATTCCAAGAAGGATTATATCATTCCGTGAATATAATCAAGTGATGCTTGACAGAATTATTTATAATTTTTTTTTATTTGTACAGAAGCTAATTTTGAAAATGTGAATACATTTCTTTCATACATAATCGATATATCTTCATCATTCCATGCAAAAATCTTCTTTAAAAAAAACTATTTATTGGAAAAATAATTACTTGTCTATAAATATATTATATATTATATTATATATTTTGTTCTTTTATATATATATATATATATATATATATATATATATATATATATATATATATATATAATTGAATTTAAAAAAATGTGATTGTTGGATCAAAAGTATGCTTTCCATTTCCTATATTATGCTGAATAAAAGAAAAGTGAGGGTTCGTAGCACTTTCTAAAAAATGTATGAATATTTCAAGCTTAGTCAGCAAATTTCACTTAAATTAAAAGACTTGTTTTACCAATTAAAAAAGTTACTTCATCACAATTATTTATTTTAAAAAAAACTGTCAAAAATGACTTTTTGAAACACATGAATGATTTTTTTTATTTAATATAATAGAAGGAAACCCATGCTGTGCTCCAATTTTAAATACTCTAAATACAAAAAAAAAATACTGCGCTTACTTATTATTTTATTATCCATTTTATTTTTCCAAATATGTATCGATCGATTGTTCGGGAGAAAATTATAACAAATGAAATTATTTTTTACATTTTTATTTTAAAACAGTAGGTAATGTAAAATCATGTGCCGCCGCGAATGCAAAAAGAGTTGTAAAATTATATTTTTCTTTTAATGAACTCAATGTCTGACTATTGAATACATTTAATAATTGTGTTTAATTGGTATGTACAAACATTTAGTATAAATTTCGTAGTATAAACTCGAAGTTTGGCTTTGATTCGTTAGTTGTCGTGAAGTGTTCGGTCGAAGGATTTATCGTTGTGTTCTGTTTGTTGAATATGGTCACTTTGAGGCTTCTCAACGTTGAAATCGTGTGACATTTAAAGATAATTGCATAAGAAGTATCGAGTGTCCAATGTATGTACATACTTCAATAATCCAAGTACAGGCGTCATTCGTCACCCAAAACTCATTCTATTTCACACGTGTAATTCGAGACTCAGTCGAGTAGGTTTGATCGAAAACTATCCGGAATATCAATACCAATTAACATATAATTTACCAAAAAAAAAAAACTACAATAAGAATTATCATTTAACAGTCAACAAGCTTCTGTGAAAAAAATTGCTAAACAGAATTTAAAAAAAATATTCAAGTTAAATAAAAAACTCTCCATTTTATTGATTTTACAAATAAAAATAATTAAAGGTTGTTGCTCAGGGGGTTATAAATACTGTGGTCATGGGTTCAAATCCTGCTTAAGTAAAAAAAAAATACGACTGGGAGTACGGGAATTATATTAATAAAATCCCGATCGATTGTCTTCATCCAGGTTTACTCTGATTTCCTGTATTGTATGGTAAATACTGATTATTAAATCGGTGACCTGTGTAACTAGTAATATTTAAGATCACCGACAGACAATTAATTAACACGTTGTTGTATGTAAAAAAAATGTAAGAACCTCCCAAATGTCTAATTCTAAAAAAGAAAAATTATTGCATGAAATATTCAACAATTAATTTTTTAATTTACCATAATACGACAACAATTAAATTAATTTCAAATTAAATACTTAGTATAGTAGTATAGTTTAGTTAAGATCACCGACAGACAATTAATTAACACGTTTTTGTGTCAAAAAAATCGTTTAGCTTAAAATTTATATATAGTGACTATGACTAATCCAGATTCAAATCCCGCTCCATTAAAAAATGATGTCATTTGGAATAATATTAGTAAAATCCCAGTCGATTATCTTGATTCAGGTTTATTCCGATTTCCTGTATTGATTATTAAGTCGGTGACATGTGAAACTAGTAATAGTTAATATCTAACATGTCGCTGTGTCTAAAAACTAAAAATTGTAAAATCGGGGCGTACATAAATAATTAAATTAATTCATTCAGATCAATTAAAGTCATTTGTTTGCTATAAAATGTATTCAATAGTATACAAATGTAATTATATAATATATATAGGGAGTTAATAACGAGTAGAATCAGGATTTAGTTGAATGCGACTACTTTAAAGCTTATGAGCAAATGACACATAAATGAGAAATAAAACCTGAAGAAGCCACACCGAGTCAAGCTTTGTTGTCGCTCACCACTAATAAACAGCCTTGCAAGTGAAATTATAAGGCTTAGGCCAAGAGAACATTATAACCGATGCATTAAGCTTTTCTACTATAAGTGCTATCAATATACTGTTTAATATAAAAATTGTGTTTTTGTTACAGATGGATCAAGCACCACAAATGAGGAGAGATCTCCCACGGGATCCCCCAATCTTCAAAGAAACCGTTCATCCAGAAGTAGAAGCAGGTCTCCAGCAAGGGGCAACTCCCCAAGACCACCCAGTGGACAAAACAGATTGAACACATCTTCCCATCACACTTATGTCGACAACGACTACCTGCAAAGATATCGATCGAAAAGTCCCAACAGCAGCCAGACTCAGAACTATACCCAAAACCAAAACAACAGCTTCGGCTCCAACCAGAATCTGAACCAAAGCAACGACGATATGGTTGTGGACTCCGATGGGGATATTGATGAAAGTGATGATTTTGACAGTGTGAAAGATTCCGATAAAAGATCCACAAACAACATGTCACCCAATGGTCAAAACTCGTTGAGTAAACGGAAGAAGAAAACAAGGACTGTATTCTCCAGATCGCAAGTCTTCCAGCTCGAGTCGACCTTCGATATGAAGAGATATCTCAGCAGTTCTGAAAGGGCGGGTCTTGCGGCTAGTTTACATTTGACAGAAACTCAAGTGAAGATTTGGTTTCAAAACAGAAGGAACAAGTGGAAGAGACAGTTGGCTGCGGAGCTGGAAGCTGCCAATATGGCGCATGCTGCACAAAGACTTGTCAGAGTCCCTATTTTGTACCATGAAAATGCAGGAGGTGCTCCAGGACTTGGGTCCCTCACAGGGCCACTCCATCACCATCCAGCATTAGGGCTCCACCACCACTTCGAAAGCAATTCAGCTCCACCATCGGGGTTGTTTTTACAGCAGCCTCCCCCTGCTTTGTCTTCTAGTCCTGTAACATCCAGAGCTCCACTATCCGGGCTGGTTTAGTCGGATCCACAACGGGGTGAAAAAGAACCCCGATCGTGATAAAAACACTTGACAAATCCATCCACCTCAAGATGATGAAGTTTGTGACTGTGCAATACAAATAGACAACTTAAAATTTAAAAAAAATGTAGCTTTCGTGATGTGGTTTAAGAATATGCGTAAAAAAATCCCCTACTGTAATTAGTTTCATTTTATAAATCCACATAGCAAAAATATTTAAAAAAAATGTGTTCATAAGAGGACTTGATTTAGTTAAAGCATATATAATTTGTAAATATGTACTTATAGTTATTAATCATTAAACTATTATAAATATTAATTCGCAAGCTTTTTAGTGGAAATCGTATATCGTTATAATGAAATGGAGTTTTTTTGTCGATGTGTTCTTCAGGCGAAGTGCTTTCTTGCAAGCTGAATTGAAAACTGAACGATGGTCACCCCGAATATGTGGGGTGACCGTGCGTTGTGCAAATTGATATTGTATGTGATAATTGTAAAGTTGAAATTAATAATCAAATGTGTATATATATAATTAATGTACTATGTCATAAACACAGTCGTAATTCAATATTTATTAAAATACATTGAAAAACAAAACAACAACACTTTCACTTGAATAATTTTGATTATTAAAATATCATAACGACAAATACAGATAGTTTTATTTATATAAAATTAAAAAGAGGTCAAAGGTAAGTGTGTTCCCCTTGGAAATTATTAGTCGTGTTGAAAGTCATGTTTTTGGACCCCCATTATTTGTGATATTATCATTTATTATAGAAGCCCCCCGTTATTTTGAAAGCTCTCTGAACAAATTAAGCCTCGTCGTTGTTTCTCTTATCTAATCGTCGAATATAAATCATTAAGCAAACAATTTATTTCCGACCTCCAATTTGGTACGCGTGCCTGCGTTTATCAACCCCTCTTTTTAATGGGGTCGCTATTATTTTTTTTCATACCATAAATATATAATGAGAGTGCATTAGAAATTTTATGAAATATAAGGTAAATGGATGATTTTTTCATTCCATGAATCTGTAGGTGTGTAGAGTAAATGTCACACAACAGGCGAGATTAGTCATCAAATGATGTAAATTGGTCACAGTTAAAAAATGCAACACCTTTGGAAGTGTTTAAAGTTTTAAATTTATTCTTCACATTCATAGGTTTTATAGTTTTTTTATCATTTTATAATGTTTCCAAAAATTATTCATTTATTCAAATAACCGTGTGTGGTCTTCAAAATAGATTGCTTTAAAGATTCCGTTTTTTTATAATTGAATAAAACATTTTCAACACCATTCAAATGTTCACATTTTAATAAAATATCTGGATTATTTTATACAATAATTTCTGTATAGAAATTTAATTAATGGATGGTATGTGTTTTTTTTTAAGTCTAGGACGACATTTGGTGCGAAGAGCGAGGATTGAGTAATTTGAAATAACGACTATGAAACACGCAAACCGACAACTGCTTTTAAAAAAGTATTAATATCATCACCATTCCTCAGCTCTTGATTCGGTTAATTTAATTAATATACGAGTATGATTTGCTTTTGCACTTTATCAGGGGTGAGAAACGTGGAAATATTTTTATTATTACTGATAGAACCGCTTGCTTTCAAAGTCTGTTTGTGCTCCAAAAAATACGAATTCTAGTTAAAGTCTAAAAAAATTAATACAGATCACCACATTGTACGTACATAATATTAATTTTTTAAAATACATTATTTTTATGGGTAGCGACTCCATAATTAAAAATAAAAGATCTACTACTACGAATAAAAAAAATCTAAACTTGGTCAAATGGCTTCAAATGACTTGAATGTAATATTTTAGAGGATCTTTGATTTTTCTATAAATTATTCTTATTTCAGACCAAGAGATCAATTTATTTAAAGATAATCTTACATCTGCATAATTTTTTTTATATTAATTTTAGCGTACATTTTTTTAAATATATATGTCTTTCGTAGAATTGACGAGAGAACCGCTTTTAAACTTATTTAATTTAATTGTAATCATAAAAAAACCTTTTTTCTTTTTTGGACTAAAAATTAAAACGCTCACCGTTTTAACGTTATTCATTTTTTTCATACAATTAAATATTAAAATTATTTCTATTAAGCAATTATGATGAGAGAACAGCTTTGTTTTCAACTGAATTACATTATGTATATATTTATTAATAAAAAAAATATCTTCAGTTCATTTCCTCTTCATCAGATGTAGTATTTAAAATTTAATGATCATTTCACTGCTTTACAGTTTAAATTTTAACGATTTATTTGTTTATTTAATAATAAAAACGCCTTATTACGGCAATTACAAAACGTTTGTACAAAAAATGGGTAATATATAAATTAACCAGACTATAGATTCATCTTGATAAAGATTATTTATATAATTAATTTGTTGAACTATATTAATGTGTCAAGCTTTGACAAGAGAAACGCTTAGTTTTGTTGCTTATAAGTATCATGCTGAAGATATTTTTACTATAAGAATTATATATATAAAAAAAAGTTTTTGGCCCTGGTTTTATATACCAAAATAATTCGTAAATACATCTGGTCACAATAGCTCGGTTTTTACTGCTTGGAGTTATTATAGTTCAATGCAATGTCAGTAAAAAAATTAAGTATAGTTAATTTAACTTCTGCCCAAATAATTTGGCAACCCCTTATTTATTTTTCAGATAAATGGTAGGCTTTGTTGTATATTTTAACCCATGCATAACTGCTATTATTTATGTTTGCAAAAGTGGTGTATTACATTTGAAGTGCACTAGAAAGCATATGAGGTTTAATAAGCGGAAATGTTTATAGACTTCTTGAGCACACACACGCCAAATCATGGGGCGACCCTTGTATGAAGTGCCTGGAACTGAAGTGCTTTAACGAGTGCTGTGGAGAAAAAATGGTCACACGGTATAAACACCGCAATCCAAGTGAACAATATTCCGTTTACTTGAATTATTAGAGACCCGGTCTTAGTTTAATTACCGCGGCATTACCTGGGTTAATTGAAATATTAGTCAGGATAGTGAAGGCACCCCCAATGTTAGGGGTTGAAGCGTTAATGAAAGGGGGTCAAACAATGCGACAGTTGCCACTAATTAATTACAAAAGGGAAATAGCATTTAAGTAATGTTATTCTAGCAAAAACTACACATGGCTTAATAATTCATATTAATACTTTCCCTATAAGAATGTACGATAGTTGGATACTAAAATTATAATTGAGAGGTTGGGTAGAATAAGGGCGTATACTGAAGTCTATAATAACAGGTAAATTCCCATAACAGGATATCTAACGATGATATCAATGAGTTATCAGCCCTTATTCCAGTCAACCCACCTTTTGCACTGGTATATTTTCCACGAAATTTTCAATAAAATATTTATTATATTAATTTGAACTATTTTACTTACCCATAATCAATATACAATTACTTTAAATACTTGCATATTTATATAATTGAATTTGTTTTTATGAATTAGTTAATTTTAAAATATTATTCATGGTTATCGAAATTGGAGCATTGTAACGATTATCTTTATTATTTGATAATATTCCATTATTTATGAGAAATTGAAATGTGATCGAAGAATCTAGAGAAAAATAGGGTATATTGTTTAAAATATTTTTTTTTTTTTTTTTTTTTTTTTTTTTTGATTTATATTTTTGAGTACCCTGTCTAAAGACATCTTACTCGTCGTCTGTTGTCACATTGTCTTGAGGGTTGGTTGTCCAGTGACGACTCAATCCCGGCGTTGTGTTTAGGTTATAAGTGTTCTAGTGTTCATACTTGTTTTATCAAGTAAACACCATTGTCAGTCCTTGAATCTTGCTGGCAAGTCAAGTTGTCTGTATTTTTGTAGACGTCTTGCGTAGTCTACGGTCAATAAGTCCCTCGCTAGTACGTTCGGGTGACTTTTTAATCTACTTTGGTACGTTTCGCTGAATTTTTTCAATTCTTCGCGTACTGTCATTGTTTTAGAGTCCTGTAATAGGACCCAGTTGGGTACATACCATGGAGCATTTAAAATTGCTCTCAGGGTCTTGTTTTGTAACCTGTCGATACTGCTGATATGAGTATCCTTAGCTGTCCCCCACAGTTGACATCCATATGTCCAAATGGGTTTGATTATTGCTTTATACAGCAATAGCTTGTTTGTAAGTGTGAGTTGGGAATGTCTGCCAATCAACCAGTACATTTGTCTTTTTTATGTTCCATTTGAAGTCTCTTTGTCTTAATGTGTTTTTGCCATGTTAGGCTTCTGTCAAGGTGTATACCGAGGTATTTAGCCGAGTCTTCTTGTGGAATATTTTTCCCACCAATTTTCACTGGTGGACATGTCTGTTTTTGTTTGTGAATGTCACGTGTGTCGATTTGGTTTGATTGACTTTAATTCTCCATACTTCAAGCCATTTCTGTATTGCGTCAAGGTGTTTCTGGAGGAATTGTGAGGTTTAAAATATAATAATATTATTTTTATTGGATTTTTCGGCAAATTAAAAATAAAATAAAATACTTTTAGTAAAATAAAACAACAATTATTTTAATAGATAACCGTTTTCTATGGCATTAAGTTTTAATTGCTCTTCTTTAAAATATTCTTATTTTTATCACTGTTGTATTGTTTGTTTCTTTTTTATTAATACTTAGTGAAATTTTGATAATTGAGATATATTTTCAATCAATTGCATTGCTTTCAATTTCAATCAAATTTATTTCCATTACAATCAGTCCATTTTAATCCCAAATAAAAATGGTTTTAGTTTAAACGATAACTGTATAATTAATTTCACGAAGTCCACCTTATCATAAAAAAATAGAACTAGTGGTTTTTATACCCTCTAAGCAAAGGTTTGATATTAAGTTATGCGAATTATTTTTATACCCTTTTAACTTTAAAAAAAAAGAGAACCTGATAATTTTTAGTCCCAATTATGATTTAATACAATTAAATTCAAATGATATTAGCAACACAATGACGTGTTTGACGGTCAGTGAATATAACAATTAGACACGATAAAAAGTCATCAAATATGAATTTTGACGTATTTAATGAGCCGTTCAACCCCCCAAATTATGACACATTAACTGTCTATTCAAAAATCCATTTTGGTTATTAACTGCACACGAAAGCATAAGAGAATCTATATATATTTTAACTCCCAATCATTTTTATTATATATATGTGTAATATTATTTAAAGTAATCGGGATTCCTAACAGTTAACACTTGGAACTTCCTGTTAACCTCCCCCTAATTAATGGCGCGTGTTTGGACATTAGAAGACCACCCTTTTGTTCACCTTTTACGCATATTTTTTAACAAACGAAAAATATACTCCATTAATTAAAATTCTGAAGTGGCATATGTCGGAGAGATGTTGCTTGTTTCTAAGAACACCGTGATCAGAAAGTATATTATTATTTTAATACATCAGTAAATCATTGCCTTTAAGCATGTCTAAATTTTAACATATTATGATCATATTTTTTATCGTTTAAAATAAAGATTATTTAGATAATAAAAAAGAGATACTCGGAATTAAAAGCTCATATTGGATTTTTAAAAAAATCCTTAATTCATCTAATATTTGATGTTATAAAATTACGATTCCAAAGAAGATGTATGTTTTTCTACTAAGAGAGTGTGTTAGTGATTAGTGCTAGAGCTGATAGTATTGGTGCGTATATGAATAGAGCTGGCCGACTAGAACTTGGTAGTATTGGCGTATATTAAATCTATTCATATACGCACCACTCGTACACACTCTCATTACATTATTATATTGATTAAGGCTGTTTGATTCCGAGAGCTTCGAATAATTATACTTACTTTTTTGTTTACAAAACTTTTTTGTTTGTTTCGCTTTAGCGAGTGTTTAGTTTCAAATATTTTATTTTATCATTTTTTTTTAAATGTTTTCAGACAATGAAGTTTTATCTATTGAAGCGAAATGCATTAATTCCGCTATACTTCCATGCATGGCTGGTTCTACGTAAAGTGACAGATTAGTAACGCTATACAATTTGCGGCGAGGCGGTAGAAGCAACGCCCCAAGCCAAATATTTATTTAAATATATATATATATATATATATATATATATATATATATATATATATATATATATATATATATATATATATATATATATATATATATATATACATTTTTCCTTCTATTTTTGGCCTTTTGGCATGTTTAAATTTAATAAAACAAGTTGTGGGTGAAATATATATTTTTTTTAGTATTTTTTACAACTATTTTTTCATAAGGGTGTAGTGTTAATTGAATAGAGGGGGTTGTTTTCTAATACAAGCGGCACGCGACCAGCAACCACCCGCAATTAAGCTTTCTACTTTACGGTCACTTTTTGGCAACTCTTTGTACTGTAATTGGATTCCATATTGTTATAATGATACCTTTACAGGTATTACAAATACCAATAATTAATACCAATAATAACACTTTTTTAATATTTAATGACAAATTTTCAAACATTCGCAGAGGCGAAACAATTTTATCGTTCATATTTCGAATTAAAGATATTCAAATACGATTAAACCTGAGACAGATGGTTTCATTTTGCATATAATTTGCATACTTGCCGCGTATTTTATTGATTGTAAAACACGTATTTTAATTCAAATTAAATTGAACATGTTTAGTGTAATCGAAACATGAGAAGAAATATAAATAATTGAGTTTCGAGATGCTGAATATGTTTAATGATTAAATATACTCTTTGATTCTTATGCGTGTAGAGCATATGTCTAACTTTATGAGGTTTAAAAGATGGTCTACAAATATTAGAATCATTGAATCAAGAACATTTTAAATATATGTACTTAAAGGATTATATTATTATTAAGTAAACTAGAAAGTGTCGGGACTATTATTTCATACTTTTTAAACCACACCAATCAAATTAAGAAAATTTATGAATTAATCATTAATTTACTTATTTTTTAGACCAAATCAATCCAATATACTTCGATTTTCTGGATTATCATTTTCACGGTGAGCACAATTATTATTTCAAAATTAAATACATTGATTTTATTAATTTTAAAGGGATGATTTTATATTTTAGAGCCGCCCTATCGGTGATCATTCGTAACTTTAATAAGTTAAGTGCTGGTTTCAATCACTGTAATATAATATATTAATAACTATTTTATTCATTGGTGAAAATTTTTCAAAAACACATTAAATATTTTTATCGATAATAATTTATAGTTCCGAAAAATTTTTTTTTTTGTTAAACATTTAAAAAAAAATGTTAGTAATTATTGTCCCACATGAAGTTGCCGCAAAACTCGTACATTTCTTCTCGCTAAGCGGCAACTTCATGTGGGACAATTTTACTAACAAAACCTATAATTATATATATATATATTGAATTTGGATTGTAGTGCCTATATATTTTTTATTGAACAGATACATACTGGGAATGATTGAATGGGGATGATGCTGATGATGATGATGAAATTGTATGAGGGTTGATATATTTAGGGTGTGGCTGGTCTCCAGTTACAGATGGGACTTCCATCACGACACAACCTTTGATTTTATACTATTCGAGGGTCGTTCTAATAGATACTTTATAAATCTAAAAAATTATAATACTTGTTTTTAACAGGCTGCTTTTGGGATTTGTGATTGTAAAAATATTATTTAATATATCTTTTAGAATGCTCCCCATTTTAGGGCATCGTTTAATGGGAGATTTAGCACTCTTAGTCGGCATTCATTCACATATTTGGGGGAGGAGTTCTCTGTTTGTACAAATACGTTTCTGTAATGAAATGAAAAAAAGGTCAAATAATAAACCAGAACAGCTCCTCCTATCGTACGAGGTGTCAATTTAACCAAATAATGCTGAATCAATCACCGGGAATCCGGGAATTATTAAATATACTTGCGTATTTCTAATTATGTACGAGTATATAATAGGTTGTGTGCTCAAATCACAACAATTAAAAAAATATTATACAACATTATCCAATAATAAAAAAAATCTCACCTCAACCCATTTCTGCATGATTTTTTTTGTTTATATTTAAAAAAAATATTTTTAAGGTGTAAAATTGAAAAATAAAAGGCACGTGTTCTTCTAATTATTTTTTTGAGTCTTAATTATTTGTATTGTTAAATTAACACTCACCCAGCAAGGGATTCATTAATAGTAATTCATAATTATTGTAAAAAAAACCACGTGTGTCTTCAAACGTGTAACTTATGGAAAAAAATACCCACTACGAAAATACAATAACTTAAGGACACCCTGTAGGAGCAAAGGAGGGTACAGTTAAAAATAATTATTATAAATTTGCCATAACGCTCTTTAATAATAATAAAATTTGTAAGTGAAATTAAAACAGTCAATTCAAGTAAAAAAATACATTAATTTATTTGTTATCCACATTGTCGAGCATTTAGGTTATGATATTTTTTTTGTTAAATAATTACTAATCTATTAACTTTTTGATAGATTTTTTCATCGAGTATATCCGATACCACCGATATATATTAGCCATTAAACCGCATGTATAAATATCAAGATGGTGGACCAAGTAGTCGAGTCTGTGTGAGACAACATTAATTATTTAAAAAGAGGCAATTGCACAATAGAGATGTACATTACTGTTTTTTACAGTGTTGTCTTGTTGTGTGGTTGTTGTTTACCTTTATTACAGTGTTGGCTCACTCAGATTCATCTACTTGGTCCGCCATCTTGATATTTATACATCCAGTTGTATGACCTGCTAATATAACGGTATATCCCACTTATTCATAAAAATATGACAATATTATAATTATTAATTAAATAATTAAATATTTCAAACTCAAACCAACCTGATTTAATTTTATTAACAATATGTACCGGGAATATACTCATTCCCTAAATAAGAAACGATATTAAAAAGCATTTATAGTGTATGAATAGATTGTATGCAGGGATAATAATATAAAAGAAATACAAGGCGCGACAGTCCGTGGAATCAAATTATATATTATTGTCCATTGTAAGCCTAACACTATGTATTATTCACAATATTTATTTTTTATGATCGAATAACGCTTATGTCGAGTGTACGAATTAAAATACAGGATGTCTCCAAATCAAGTTAAAAAAAAATCATAAAATAATAAAATTGCTCTCAGATTGTTATAGCCATGACCCGCCGAAATATTTACTGCAATTGATACAGACTAATGATTAAATTAAAATAGGCCAAAAATTGTTTATGAAAATCTTGTGTTTAGTTAAAATATTTCAAATAATGCTTTCATTATATGGCAACACAAGACCGGATATGATAAAACGACAACCCCCTGTTAGACTACTGGTGCAATGGCTCGCCGAAATGTTTACAGCAATAGTGAAGATCCAGGATTACTCTGATTTCCTGGATTGTAAGATAAATACTGAGGTAACTTTTTATAATTAGTAATAGTTAAGATCATCTACAGACAATGAATTAAATAATTTTGTTGTGTCTAAAAACAAAATATGTAAAATCTTTCTCGAAATAAATATAATACAAGAAAACCCTTGCAGTGCTCGAATTATACTAAAAATATATATATTAGTGCGCGAATTTGTTATTTTACTTAATATTAAAAAGGGATTGATTGATTGATTGGAGTTAAATATTTTATTATTGATTAAAAAATAATTAAAAATATCTATACTGCCTTTGGAATTGAGTTTGTGCCACCTTAATGGAAAAGCTGTTTCTATTTAGTACTCAGTAGTGACTGTACTGTGTCTGTTAAATATATTATTAATATTTTTAATTATTTTTGCGTTACCCTCCCACCGCCTAAAATATTCTAAGTTAGTTCAAATCCACCCTGTATATATACAACTTGTTTTTAATTGAAACTCAAATTTTTATCGTAATTTTTTAATGCCAACATTTTTTTCCTATAAAAAAATATTTTAATAATAATGAAATAATTTATAATGACAGTTTGTGAATCTTCAGTTATTATAATGAGTGAATATTTGATATGATCATAGAATAACAAAAACATTTTCAAGGTCAAGTTCGTATGAATAAACAATAACAACTATGTTGCCATAACGCCTAAGGACACTGATCGTATTTGCATTAACAGCACTATGTTGTCATAATGTCTCAATTTGCTGACCGTGTGTGCCGTTTGAGGTTATGTTCTTGTTTACGTACTATTGTTGTTTCATGAATCCGATGACGTATGCTTATAATAATTATAATAACAAAAAACAAAATTCATTTTCAAGGTCAAGTTCAAATGAATAACAAAAACAAGTATGTTGTCTTAACGCCTTAGGTCACTGACCATATTTGCACCATCAAAAATCAATTGTAAACACTATGTTGTCATAATGTCTCAGGTTGCTGACCGTGTGTGCCGTTTGAGGTTATGTTCTTGTTTACGTACTATTGTTGTTTCATGAGGCGATCAATCACCTAATAAGTAAATACGCAAGATTCTCAAACTTTTTTAAAATAATAATTCAAAATTGAAAAGTTTAACTAGCCGACTTGGACCATTAATGAATGTGTGGTTGTGTTACATTTAATGTACCATTCCTTACATTTAACTATTTGAAGTTCAATTAAAGACAGGTTGTATATGCTTTAAATATTTTAATCTCGTCAAAAGATGATAATATTGCAGAAAGGATAGTTTTATGAAAGGATGTTTTTATATTATTTGAACATTAAGAGTGGCATTGTATGATATGATATAATATAGAATCCGGCTGATAGATAGCGATGGGCCATTAGAAGCACATTGCGGGCTCCCAATTTTTTTACAGCCACATGAAAGTATAAAATATAACCCCCTTTCTGTACGAAAAGCTCTCTGCCATCATCGGTCATGCACTGACCAAAAGGAAATGATAAAACATCCGCAAAAATGTACTCGAAACACACATATATGTATGCATGCACCTGATTCAAAGCCATTCATTTACCTCACAGGCCCCTCACTTATTGAGAATAACAACGTAACTTCATATTAAATTCATTAAACCACTGAAATATACACAACACAATCACATTTATACAATATTTAACAATTATACAATATTTTTATTACAACAAATATTTAACAATTAATGTATTAAACGTGTGTGATTTACTGAAATTAATTGAGGCGGTGAATGGAATGAGGACGTACATACATATCTGCTATTGTCAGTTTCGATATAAACGAGTAAAATATTTCATATTTTATATTATGATGTATTAAATGTCCATAACAGGATACCTAACGATGATATCAAAAAAATTGCAAAAGGCCATTTTACGGAAAAGGGGCTTATTCCACTATCCCAACCTCTCAATTATAAATAAGTCCCATCCATGCTCACATGTTGGTAAGATTGTACAATATTAAATATTGGATACAAGAATCATTATTGGGGGACTAGATGGAATAAGGGCCTACATTGAAATTGTCAGTTTCGAGATAATGAAAAAAATTAAAAGTGCCATTTTACGGAAAACGGACTTATTCCACTATCCCAACCCCTCGATTACTAATTAGTTTACTAATTAGTTATTGGTATGGTTGTACATAAGTAAATATTGAATAATAGAATCATAATTAAGAGACTGGATGGAATAAGGGCCTATATTGAAATAGTCAGTTTCGAGATAGTCAAAAAAATTAAAAATGCCTTTTTACGGTAAAAGGGCGTATTCCGTTATCACAATGTACGCCCTTATTCCATACAGTCTCTCAATTATGAATGAAAAGTTAATTATGTAATAAAATAACACACCATGTTTTTTGTGTAAATTACAAACATCTTCTATTTTAATCATTTTTAAAACCTCAATTTCTTTTTGTTTATGAAATACCTTGTATACATTTTTTTTATAATATTTGAAAATTAAAAAAGTGGTAATCGTTTAAGCTACACTTTTTTTAAATTTTAGATTAATATGAAATAACAGAGGCTTATTATTATCAGATGAAATAAATACGGTTTCCACTAATAGGTGAGTCAAATTATTTAAAAAATAATGCAAAAAAGGTACTCTTCAAATATTCTTAATTATAAAAAGTCCGTCTCGTTTTTTACGTAATGTCAAAATTAAAACAAACCACTCTGATAAGTCACACTCCAAAAATATAATTACAAATAAATTAAACCATATCGATTATTATCTATCGAAAAATTATATTTTTAATGAAATATAGTGTTTTTCCTTGTGACCTTTAATTGAATAGAAGCTTAAGTAACTTTCCGTACCCCAGAATGGAGTATGAATTTTTTGTAGTGAACCCGTGGCCATTGCAAAGCTCCATATATTTTATACACTCTAAAGCTAAAATAATTGATCTTAATAAAACATGCACAATAATGTATCATGCAAATTATTAAACCAACGATATTTTACTGTGGTTCATTTCAATGTTAGGGTTTACCTCTTAAGTCATACATGCATACTTTTTTAACTATCTGTATTTTACTAGTTTAAAATGCAACTAAATAATATTTTTTATTTTATTAATATTAATCCTTAGGTTGGAATAAGTAAAGCTTAATTACTAAGATGCATTGTATTTTTTATAATTGTATTACGTGCCTTTTACTCATTTTTTTAAAACAAAAATAGATAATATCAGCATAATAGCTCAGGGGATAGCACATGTGGCTAGAAATACTGTGGTCATGGGTTCAAATACCAGTCAAGCAAAAAAAAAAATTGATCGGCTAAGATCCGGGTGTCGTCTTCATTAGGTTTACTCTGATTTCCTGTATTGTAAGGTTAATACTAAGGCAATTATTAAGTCGGTGACCTGTGTAACTTGTAACAGCTAATATAACCTAAAAATAAATTAACACGTTGTTGCGTCTAAAAATAAATAAATAAATTTAACACCTATGTTTTTAATGTACCATAATGTTACAAAAATATAATTTATTTGCTTTATTCCCATACATTTAATTCATTTCCAAAATTAAGTACCCCCTCAATTATTTTTCATTATAACGTTTGAATTTACCATCCTTAGGTTTGTATATATACTCCTATATTATAAGAACGTAGAGATACTCGAACGTAGAGGTACTCTGTAGGAAAAAAGCAAGGGACATACAGAACCCAACAATATTTCCATTGTGTATTTTTTTTAAAAAAGGAGAATTTTTTATATATGTATATATATATATATATATATATATATATATATATATATATATATATATCTATATATATATATATATATATATATATATATTTAAAATTTCAATACAATCAGTCGGCTGGAAAGATTTCTTATCTCAATCTGATGACACTTTCGATTGGGGGTGAAAGAAAAAAGGTTGTCGGGTGTGTATTTAATGAAAAGCTGGGGTGTTTTACGGCAAATAGAGCGGCTTTGTGATGAAATTTCAGAGTGAGTATTGATAATGGACCATCGTATGGCTTCAGAGATTTTCAGCCGATCCAGCCTTTGACGACAAACGCCCTTTGAAATGATTACGCTGAGCTTCGACTGAAAAAAGAATGCGAAAGCTCGTCTCTGAAAAAAGTTCAACGGCTAAGGTCGATCACAAAGTTCTGTCATATTGTATTTTATATTAGAAATTCACCTTAATAAAATACACATTTTCGTTACGAATAAATCAGTGTTTTAATCATGAAAACAGTGAATCCGATCATTATATATGATATACATGTACAACATGTTTTGATTCAACTTCAAACATTAAAACTGAACAATTAGAATAATGTATGTAATATATTGAGACAAGTCTGCTAGTTAAATTGTTCATTATTTGGCCCTCGTTTAGTTATTTTTTATTTGATACTATTGCCGTAACAAGAAAGCCTTTAAATTATTTGAAGTTCAATTAAAGACATGTTGTATTTAGCATTTTCAAGTTATAAATCTACAATGTTTGGTAATACACTACATCATATATTTTTTATTATACAATTTCTTTATTAAATATAATTTGCGTACAATGTTTTGATACATTATGATTAGATCTTACAATATTAATTGTATAGACTTAGTCTTTTACTTATTTTAATACGGAGTATAATCAATTGATATTAGAAATAATTCATAAGTCATAACATAATTTATGGGAAAAAATACAAAAACCCACACTACATCATATATGAAGATAATTATATACATAATAAACTATCAGTATGTAATTTTTAAGTTTTTTCATATGATCCAAAATTAATTAACTTAACATACAAATAAATGTATTTATTTAATATAATTACTGCTTATTGAGACATTTACTGAACAAAATTAAAACATTATATAATAAAATTCTGTTTGTAGGTATGTGTTTTAACAATTGAAATTAGTTTTTTGCACTTCCACCGCCTAGGTCTGGTTATTAAATTTGTGACATTTAAAAAATATCAATTGTAATGATTTAATTGTTTCCCTAAATCGTCTTCAAGTCTTACTTGTTAGTAAACATGATATATTTTATCTAAATAATTAATTTTTCTATGTTGCTAGGAATTTTTGGACTATAAATCCAATAATTTTGCGAAAATAATTTAAATTGAAGAATAAATTTTAAGAAAGCCTAAAATACATTTTTTTTAATAATATTATCCAAAATTACTCCATCAGTTTTTTTTATTATCATAATAAGTTGATTTCATTTATTTGTTAGATAACTCTAAATACATTGTGTAAATATTAATTTATTAATGATTTTTGTCGGTATTTTTTAATCGGTTCAATCGCCCACTCATACCTCTATCGAAGCTCAACTTTCCTAATAATTTTTCATCCCTGC
>JAGTTH010004868.1:0-19575 GCA_022606485.1 Agraylea sexmaculata
TAAAGTTTAACTTTTTGACACCCAATGGAACCTGGGTATTTGTATAATATTCTATCTTTCCTCAGTACGTGTAGTAGTTTTTGATTCAACTCGTTCGTTTTGCAGAATTCAACTAAAAATAATGAAGGTCGCTTCAAAATGAAATTTTCTTAGAGACTTTCCTCGACAAATTTTGACTTACCACAGCCTTGCCAGACTTTGATGTACTTCAACATTCACATTTTTCCACTAAAAAGTCGTAGGAAATCTGCTTTGAGGTGGTAAATATAATTTTTAATATGCTATTTTTTAGTTCTTCCAGTCATATTGGACGCTCTAAAAAACAAGCATATGCTATCAAAGATCATTTGTGGGAATACTTCATATTTTAATACTCTCGTTATGGATTGGTTACACAGAGCTAATTGTCAGTTCAAGAAAACTGACTTGCAAGTACTTACTATTTTTTTATTGTTTCTATTTACCACTTACCTCCCATCTCAATTCATGTCTCAACCTTCTCGTCAACTGCAAGATATCAATTT
This sequence comes from Agraylea sexmaculata, assembly GCA_022606485.1. Lineage (NCBI taxonomy): Eukaryota > Metazoa > Arthropoda > Insecta > Trichoptera > Hydroptilidae > Agraylea > Agraylea sexmaculata. Next base: position 525 of record JAGTTH010004868.1, read on the forward strand.
GCATTGCATTGCGCAGTTCAATAAAAGTACTACCTGCAATAAAATTATATTTATAGAAGGGTCTTACAATATAGTCCTTATATATTGGAACACGGTCGTCACTACTACATGCGCATATTATACATATACTCCAAACATTCGCCGGCTGCAACCATATCTGGATTTTGTATCCAAATTTTGTATATACCAACGTGTGATAGATAGCTCATGGGATAAGAAGCGTAGCTACGAATACTGTGGTTAAGAATTCAAATCTCTCTCAAAAAAAGATCGGTTATTACGACTGGGAGATCGAGAATAATATTAATAAAATCCCGATCAATCGTCTTGATCCAGATTTACTGTATGGTAAGGTAAATACTGATTTTTAAGTCGGTGACTTGTGTAACTAGTAATAGTTAAGATCACCGATAGACAATTAATTAACACGTTGTTGTGCATAAAAAAAGCTCTTCGGGTCGAAAAAATAAATAAATAAATATATCAATTAACTTTTAATGAAATATTAAGTGAAATGCGGTTTACTGTTATTATAGAGATAGACAAGTGATAGATAAACAGTACGAGCGGCAAAATCAGCGCCCCTAGCGGCTGCCATACGAAACCTTTTTTACCACTTCCACGTTTTTAGGTAAGTATTATTGCCACTTCTATAAATACATATGATGCAATCGGTTTATGAACTGACCAAAATATGCATCCTACATGTGATGTTTACAGGTGTAGTGTGCCAAAGTACGGTTGTATAAGAGAGAGTAAAAAATGGCGCGGACGTATAGCATCAGAATGGAATTCCAAAGCAGGCACCAGATGCATTATACATTCGCGCCGACGCCAAACGAAACTTTTACAAATCGCTTTCCACTCGAATTGGAAATAAAGCTCGGTGAAAAATTGAAAAGACAAACTTGTAAAGTGGTAGCAGTCCAGTCGCTATCGCCGCTTCACACTCGGACCATTTGCAAAAGAGACTTCATAAGGTGGAACGCTACACTCACTCTTACAATACACAATACCTGTTTTGAATTCATCCTCTAATCTGATTCGCATTTCCTTTTGCAAATAAAACCCTCAACACCGTCTGCCTAAATCTGGATAGTAGCAAAATCTCATCTGAACAAAAAAAAAATACTGAAAGGCTTGATCTCAATATTTCAAATCTTCTCAAAAAAAATATTTATTGTAAGTTCTCTGTTATCGAATCATATAAAAGAGCAACACTATTTACATTGATAGAACTCACTATCAGTTTTTCGAAGCCATGAACCGCCGAAATATTTGCAGGGACCTGAGATCCATGAGTGATTTGAAACTGTTTAAAATTATCACCAAACATTGAAATATTTAAAACATTAATCAAAGTAATCGTTTTCTTAAAATATTTTAACATACCCTATACATTAAATAAAACATTACTGACCATTTAGTGAGTATTATTATAGTATTATACATAATGTCAAATAAATTACTCACTCATTAAAAATATCATTGTCTCATTAAGTGTGAATAAAAAATGGATTTTTGTGACACCATCAATATTAATGAATGATAAATTTCAAGATGACTGATCAAGCACAAACAATCAGACTCATCTGCTTAGTCCACCATCTTGATATTTATACATCCAGTGTCTGGCAATCTTATCGGCGATAATGATTCTTGTTCAGTCGCTGGGCAATTTAAAACAAAAGAAAATGTATGCTTGGTATAGTAAATAAATTAACCGTAATCATTTTGTTTGTGTATCATAATAATCTAATGTTTCATAGTTTTTAATTATAAAAAAATACTCAATATGTATACAATCTTTGCCATCGGAGATAAGGTAAGTTTTTTTATTATTTATTTCATTTAATTTATTGTAAATTATCAAAAAAAACGATGTCATTTTACGAAGGGGTGTTGGATGAGTTGTTTTTATAAAATTTAATCAGTTATCTCAGTCAGTAAAGTTTTCAGACGATTTCCCTTCAACAAACGTAGTTGCAAGTAGTATATTTCTATAATTAGAAACACAATTATATCTTCTATGAGTCCATTTCCTGGTCTTTGATCATACCACAAAAAAAGTCTCGACTCTTATCAAAAAACATACCTAGGTTTTTACAATCTGATAAATAAAAAATAAAAATATTCTTCCCACATCAAGTCGTCGTATTTCAATGTGAAAGGTATTCAATTTCGGACATAAATATATTTAATTTTAATTTTAGTATATTACAACATTAAATGCCACAGAATTGTCAATATATACCTATGGATAATTCTAGGGTGGGTTTGTTATGAGAGTGGGGTCTTTAAGAAGATAATTTAACAAAGATTATCTAACAGAAAGGTGTTTTTCATCCTTTAATATCTTGACCCATTTATATCACAATATACTTCGTTGATATGAAAATAAAATTTAATAATATTTGGTTAAAAAATTAGAGTTTTGTGTATTTTTCTTTCGAGAAATTAAAAAAGAAAATACAATTAATGATAAGAACCGTGTCTAATTGTACCCAATTATGCTCCCCCATAAAATATAAAAGAAGATTTTCAAGAAGAGAAAAAACATTTCACCCGGTTGGTTTTGTATTTTTTTCTTATTTTTCATAAAAATAAGTACATACGAAAAAAAATATAATTAATGTCGCTTTTGTATTAAAGTTGAATATTCCAACATTTCTATGAAATGAATAAGATTGTTGAAAGTATTAGATATACAAAAAGCAAGTGCTATCATATTAAAAAAATAACAAAAATATCGATAATCTCAAAACTAATCAATTTTAAATTATATAGTGCATTATAAATGACAGTTCGCAAAAAATATACACAACAACCATAAATAATTTTCCATGTGTGGCTTTTTGAATATGGAAGGCAGAGTAAATAAATTATTATATGGTGTGTTGCCATTGCTTAAAATTGAATAAAAAAAATATTTTCATAAATAATAATTGTACAAAGTTTATCTTATGTTTTCCCTATTGCCTCGTAAGACGTCAGTTTGGATCCGGGTATTACTGCAAACGTTTCTGCGGGCCATGGCTCCAAAAGTCAGACAGTGAATCTATCAACGCAGAAGTTGTTGCTTTTTTTAATTAATTAAGCTGCTTATTAATTGCTGAATAATTAATAAAGATGGTTGAAGTTGTTAGGTCGATCATTGATAAAAAAACAGTTTGTAGTAGTAATATTAAACATAAATCGATTTGTCAAACTGATTATAAGTGACGTGTCTTCGATAATATTTTGATATTCTCGTAGTGGCAAAGTGTTGTTTTCATAAAACGTGTATGAAAATACGAAATTCTAATTATGTGAAAGCTCTTCGACATGATTATGAAGTTTGTACGATAAGCTTGAACACGAAGAACCCAAACTTGATTCAACCTTAATTGGGTAACCCTCAACAATTTCAGTTAGTTTTCATTATTATTATGTACATAATATTTCCCCCCGCGCAATAAAATTCCCTCACTATCCCATCACTTTTAATATTTTACGAAAGTCTTACACAACTGTCGCATATAAAGAGCTCGATTTTAGTACGGAATCCTTTATATATATTTTTTTTCCGCGCACACAACTTTTACAGGGTTGTAACTTTTCTTATTTTGTACAGAAGACAATTTTCAAAGGCCTCGTCTTAACAATACTAGGAACCCGAATATTACGTGGCGACGATTTAAGATTAAGCGAAATTCGTTTTTCTTCACACACACACACACTGGTTTCAGTTGAAAAAAACACGAACTTCCGATGCTGACAATCTTGGCTCGTAAAATAGAAAAGTTACGTGTAATTGCTCCTTTTAAATCTTTATTCTAGTCGGATATAATAAATTTTATTTTATTTTCCAGTACCCACCGTGACAATTGTGGCAATTAAACCTTGTTTTGTTTTAATTTAGTGCGTGTTTTTATTCGATACGTTATGTATAGACAGAATGGGAATGTTATGACGTCAAATTACGCCTGTATGATAATATTTTATCTACAACAATTAAATTATACCTAAATTAAAAAACATTCGATGGGATACGAAACTGAATCTTATAGATAAAGTAACTCAATTAACTAAAGAGTATTTCCGGTTCGAATCCCTTTTTATCAAAAGACTGAACATTTTCTTAGCCTTTTTGGCATAAGTGGAATTGTAATTTATTATACGACACGTCTTTAATTGAACTTCAAACATTTTAAAGGCTTTCATTTAATGTGAAAACTACCACAAAAAAATAATTTGAAATGGGCCAAATTATTTTTTATTTATTTATTTGCGCTCCGAGGAGCCTTTATTTTTTTTAGAAAAGGTCTTTTTGAGAGGGTTTTTTTTATACACAACAACGTGTTAATTGTCAGTTGGTGACCTTAACTATTACTAGTTACACAGGTCACCGACTTAATAATCAGTATTTACCTTACAATACAGAAAACCAGAGTAAACCAGGATCACGGGATTTTATTAATATTATTCGCGATCTCCCAGTCGTAATAACCGATCAAATAAATTTTAAAAATTTTGACTTGAAAGGGATTTGAACTCATGACCACATTATTTATAGCCACGCTTCTTATCCCCTGAGCTATTACGCTGATTTTATTATAAAATTTAATTAAAAAATTAATAACGAACTACGCAAAGTAACTGAATAGTATTCTCAAACTATCATAATATATTATATTGATTTTACATGAATGCCTTTACAATATTTGAAGTTCAATTAAAAACATGTTGTATATGAGCCGCTGGGAGGAAAGGTGGTCCAACTCAAAAAATTTCTGTTTTGAGTTAGACCATTCTTGGGTTTCATTAGGTTCTCCATCTATGGGAAAAGTATTATGTTTTTTTAACATCTTCTAGTTTAGAATAAAAAAATTAACACAATTATGTTGGAGTTTTTTTTTACTAAGCTTAAACACAAAATTTTCATTCTTCCTCTCAGCGGCTCATATAATAAAATAATCAATTTTTACCGTGTTCATAAAAATCATTCTTAAAGTTCTTTACTAAAAATTTCAGTACACTTATTGAAAAAAAAACGGTCTGAAGCCAATATTTGATATTTATAAATAGTCTATTATTATAATGTCGAGGTTGGAAATGAACTTAGCCCATTAATATTCCAGCAATAAGCTAATGGCCGATAAATTCATAACACTTAAATATTCCAGGTATTTATAGTTAAATCATATCACAATTATGCATACAAGCGTTATTATATATATTTTGATTTTGTTATTGTTTGCAAATTCTCATTTATATACATAATTAAATTTGGTGTTCGTTTCGACAATGTGTTGACATGAATATTGATCAAGTGTCATGTTCGTGTTTTGCAAGTACCTACTAACCAATCATTTAAAATGTGTTTTTTACGGTAAAATATAACGTTCAAAATGAAATATCGTAGCCAACCCAATACTTTGATGGCTGTTAACCTGACACGATGAACTGATGCCGGAAAATCAAAGGTTTTAGCTTATAAAATATTAAAACAAACTGAAACGAATATACAGGCTGTTCAATAAAGAATAGATAATCCTGAATTATCATTCTAAATGAATTAAATTCTGCATATTTTGTTCATTTGTTATAACATACGATAAATGTACCGATAGGATATAAATATAAATAATTAAATGAATCAATAGGACTGCTAACTATCGGATTATTATCGGTAATAAGTGTCCGTATTACCGAATTTATATGTATTAAAAGTAGAACGATTTTAATTTCATTTGTATAATAAATAAGGATGAAAGTTAAGTTTATGATAGGGTGAAGATGAAGTGGGTTGGGAGGGGGTTTATGCACTGCCAGGCGCCTCTGACCTTGAGTCTTTTTGTTGAAAAAGTGTCGAAATTACAGCAAAAAAATACATATAAAATGTTTATACTAATATTAAATTAGACGTAGGCTATTATTTGTGCGAAAATCGGACTTCTTTAAAAGACAGTTTGTATGAAACTAAATAAAAATAATAATAAATCAATTAATATGTTGCCCCAGACCGTTGCGACACTCGGGTCATTTTTCTGGGTATTTTCTCTTCACATTCTTTTATTCTTAGCGCTCTTTACCCCTTGTTAATATTTTTCAAAAATTAATTATAGAAGCTAATAAGCATGAAATAGGATTATCAAAATATTAAACTTTCATGAATCCAACACCAGACTTATCGCCCATTTACATTTACATGAACAATAAAAATATAGTACAAATTACAGTATTTTCACAAATTAACAAAGTATTCTTGATATCATTATTTTTTTATTTTAATATTCCCAAAATAAGGAATATAAGGAAGTATGATATAATTTACTGTTGGCTGCAACGACTTGGCGACGAATTTGCGCACCTGAGTGAATTCTTTTCCACAAATTCTGCCACCAATAGGGCTTGTTTTGGAGCGACCTTATACAGGTTGGACTTGAAATAACTGAGAATATTTTAGGGTTTGGTAGGGTATCAAACATAATAATAATATAAGCGAAAATATTTTTTTTTATTAATTAAAAAATAATTAATAATATTATTAGTGCTTTTGGAATCGAATTTGGGCCGCCATCTTGGAATCAGCTGTTTCTGTGATGTACTCGTTCATTGTGTCTGTTATTTTTTTAATAATTTTTTTTCGCTTATATTTGCGATACCCTACCACCCCCTAAAATATCCTTACTTATTTCAAGTCCACCCTGTATAATCAAAATTCGAATCGCATATAACATTCAGTACAATATATGTACATATAATATAATCGAATTGTGATATTTCTAGTCGAATTAATGTGTGTTTACACATGGAGTGATCTGTACAAGTAATACAATGATACATTGGTTACAAGATCAGATTGCGAAACTTCCCCTGGGCAATTTCAGATACTATCGCCCTCTTAAATTGTTTGATGAACATTCGAGATAGTCGAAGAAGAAAGGAAATCTGAAAGTGCGTAAAAGTGGGCAACCTTAGTCACGCGAAACGATGATTGAAAATTGCTCCGTGAAATAATACATTAGGGGTAATTTGTGCTGCTCGATTTTTACCCTGGACGTCTCTATAATTTTCTTTTATGCTCTATTTTCGGATTTTCATAACGGGAAACGATATTAACACAGCCAACCTAGACGCTTTTTAATATACCCACTCAACTCGTGTCACCTCTTTATTGTAATTATTATTAAACGAAAAGCTTTAGAGACGGCATTTTTTTAATTTCAAGCTCCTTTTCTATTTGATGTATATTGTAATATTTCAAATCCTATTTCCCATGCCCTATTAATCCAAGATCAGCAATTAAATCTTATAATTCTTTCTCAGAATAATTTAATAGACAGCCACATTTTCTTTGCAGATTGCGTAACTCCAAAATATTTATAAAATATCTTAAACAAGAAAACAGAAATTTATTATGAGATTTTTTTTAAAATTTGAACATAAGCAAATTTAATAGCGAAATTCTCATAAATTCGTATCCCCAGAAGAATATTATAATTTATTTTTACTAGTTGATAGAACTTTGTTCTTTATTTTTGTAGAGCATAATATGGGTTGTTATTTCAAAAAATTCATTCTTCTAGTCCTTCAAATGAATTTATTTTATAAAAAATATTAATATTTTTTCCCTCTACATCAAACCAAGTATTATTTAACTTGAAGATGAAACTAAATATATATAATAAATCATGTTTATCTATTGCGTCCAAGGAGTGTTTTTAAAGAACAATTTAACCATTATATGAGTTATATTTCCAACATTTTTACATTGAAAATTCCCATTACACAGATTGCATTCAAATCCAAAAATAAAATATATTGAAGTTGGACAGTCTGCAAAGAATGCTTCTTCTTAATGGAAATAACGTCAAATAAAAAATGATCAGATTAGGTTTATCGATAAATTGAATGATCAATAACTGTTTCCGTCAAAATTTATTTATTTATTTTACGTCCCAAGGAGCTTTTTTAGAGAGGGTTTTTTTATACACAACAACGTGTTAATTAATTGTCTGTCGGTGATCTTAACTATTACTAGTTACACAGGTCACCAACTTAATAATCAGTATTTACCTTACAATAGAGGAAATCAGAATAAAACTGGATCAAGACGATCGATCCAGATTTTATTAATATTATTCCCGATTGTAAATAACCGATCGTTTTTTATTTGAGCCGGATTTGAACTCATATAACCGAAAGTAAATATGATTTAGGTTACAATTATTTAAGATTATTAAGAGTAAAACTGCATATTTAAATATAGTTAACAGTCTTATAATACAATAACATTAAAATCCTACATAATATAAAAATAAACTTTTTTCAGTCGTAATAACCGATCACACCAATTTAAATATTCTTGACTTAAGCGAACTTATTCCATGACCATAGTAATTTTAGCCACGAGTCTTATTCCCTGAGCTATTATGCTGGTTAATAAAATACAGAATATTGAATGTAAAGAATTTAGCAGATTGTCGTATTGATAATGAGAGTGTATGTTTAGCTTTTCTAAGTAGTTTGGCGTATATTAGGCAAGTATAGTTAGATCCAATAGAAGTCATAGCTGCAATTTAAAGTACAAAGCCCTATGCACTATGTTTGTACACATAAAACTTATGCATTGCCATTACTATAAAAAGTTGGCATATTGAAACAAGCCGTAATGTGAAAGTATAGAGAAGTCTCGTCATTTCCGTAACCACTGCCATTGTCACTTCACAAAGTGCACATTTCGCTTTATATGCATGTAAAACCATCCACATTACAATTATAACCTTAAATATCTGTACGTACATTAATATCATTGTATTTCTTTTAAAATGATAAAATACCTCAACAATGACATCGCAAATATTTTCGATGACGCTAGTAAAAATCGGCCCATTGTTGCCTCGAATATTCGCCATACAATAATTTATTAATGGAACGTTACATTAAATTAAAGTACAACAATTTACTACAATTTTTTTATAAAATATGAATTTATACTATACATATTAGAAAGTAGACTTAGGTGTACAGAGTATATAAATCTTTTGACCTACATATAACGAACATGAGAATTTTCATGTTTATTAAAAGTGCAGGAAAAAATAAAAACCCCTTTTACAAATGTGAGGATTAACAGATCATTTTAAAATATAATGCTAAAAACTAAATGATTAAGTTTGTTTGGGTAAAAACAAATATGAATCGAATGACTTATTTGAACGTTACTTTAATTTAAAATGATATAAATTTTGATATCTAAGCTTACGTTTCCTCAAGTAATATTTTATTGTATTTGCATTACTTGTTAACTTGTCATATATATTATTATAACAGATATTTATAATTAAACATTAACTTATTAATAAAATGGCGTTTAAAAATTCCGCGCATATTCGACTTACAGATTTATTTTCGTACCTTTTTATTTATTAATAATGAATGGAAAAAATCACAATATCGCAATTTGCATATATTAGATTTGAATTATTTTTTTTTGCCTTGGAAATAAAATTTCGTGGTAAAAAGGAAAAACTTTGTAGTTGTTTTACTCTTTTTTTCTTAGTTTGTGGTTATGGAATTATTACTCTGGTATAATATTATGCTTCTTGTCTTAATGACCGATCAATTTTATTTATTATAATATCCGTATATAATTAAAAATAATAGACTGAGATGTAACTGTAGTTCGATAACCAGTAAAATATATATATCGTGTACTGATTGGTTTGTACTTTTTGTACTACCGTGTAAGAGGTTTTCTTTTTTGTAAGTACAAATGAGTGGCTTTTGAGTTGAAAACCATTAAGATTATACAGTACAGGAAACTATTGAGAGAGATTTCTTCTAAGAAACGTTGTTCCACATAAAGTTGTACTGAAAAAACTTTACACATCCCACACGTAGTCGGTCGTTTAAAGAGACAAGAGACTTGGACATAAATCAAACGATTTTTTGTTGCTTCGAGAATGATTGTGAAGAATTTCGCTACCATCACCAAAAATCCTGCAAAGGTATTAAGGCCTAATGTGACCGAGACTACTTTATCACCTATAAAATAATGGCGTCCCTTAAACACCGAGTCCGAAACTCCTAGGCCATAAACATCAATATGAGGTTAACCTCCCCGACCCAACAATCCACCCTCGCACCCTGGCTTTACAATACTATATGTGCCTAAAAAATATACTCCCAACGACGATGATTGCTTCGAACCGAACCAGTTTATATCCGCAATAAATGAAGCGACTTCCAAACCAAAACATATATCGGACATACGAGACTCGTACTCCGCAAAATCGTAGACTCGGAGACGCTCCGGTGAAATTGCCTGTGTTTATTTGTCTGTCTGGGATTTTTTATTCTACTGATCTCACAAGAATGTAGAATATTCACTTTTTATGAAGCGAGAAGAAAGTGCAAACCACCAAAAAATATTATCTGTACGCGATATCAAATGAAATTTTAACCCAGGTTAGATATAAAAAACCAAACCTAACATCTCTCTGACTTCATGTTGAATGTATGAGTTAAAATGGCGTTATACTAATTTTTTTAATGGGGTCTGAGTTTGTTCAAATACCTACCAAACAACCTCGACAGCACGTACAAATTAACAAATGACCTGACTTAATTATTTACTGTTATATTTACTAGGTTATTTTGTTGTATCTAATACATATTTTCCATTTGCGATTTGTATGAGATTGGTGTAAATTAAATTAAAAATTAAAGTTGTTCTAAAATTATTCATTTCCATAAAGTCTAAAAATAATACATTGCAACTGTTGAAAGACTCGAATAACATACATACACCTTAGCTTTTTATGTACAATATATACAGGGTGGGTTTAAACTAACTGAGAATATTTTTGGGGTGGTTGAATTATTTTTGAATTTTTAAAAAATAATTCAACCACCTATACCCTATACCCTATATATATATATATATATATATATATATATATATATATATCGGAATAATAAAAAAATCTTATTAAATAATATGGAACAAGGCCTTATTCAGAATCAATCCCTAATCTGACAGCTCCCAAAAATTAAATATACATAATGTATTATAAAAATATGCAATACACATTTTTTTATTCGTTGGTTTTTTAGTATCTTTTGGTATATTTTGAATAATTCATTTTTTTTTTTCATTTGAATTCATGTGAACAAAGTCACCTTAGTTGATTCATGTAGAAGCGGAGCAACGAGTTGTGCGAACAATATGAAGTTGTACTGTCGTTTCTAGGTCGAGTATTGCATTCAACTATGTATGTATGTATCATATAATATTGTATAATAGTGACTAGTTTTGTAAATTTTATTTCTACCTTAATCTTTGAAATGCTTTGCTTTTCTAACCCCATTCTGCAACTGCATCCATACAATTTATTTATTTTGCTTACTTTACATCTATTTACGTTGACCTTTCACTGTACGACTCCTTTCAAAGTTACAGGTAAATTGAATTTAATACATAATGCCTTATGCACATTTTGCGTGATTTCCGTACCATAGAATTATTATTTTTTAAAAACCGTAGAAATACGTGAATGTTTTATGCTAAATATTTTTAATAAAAGAGATCAGCAATAATATTAATAAAATAGCGATCGATCATCTTGATCGAGGTTTACTCTTATTTCTTGGATTGAAACGTAAATACTGAAGCGATATATCAGAAGCTGTGAATATCATTTTATTATATAATATGGCATTTTAATAATGAATGTGTACATTAAATGAAAGAAAAACCTATATCTCAGCAGCAAAACATTTTATAATAACCAGCTTAATAGCTCAGGGGATAAGACGTGTGACTACATATACTGTCTCATGGTTTCAAATCCCGCTCAATACATTTTTTTTAAATTGATTTGATTTTACGACTGGGTAATCATAAATAATATTAATAAAATCCCCATCGATCGTCTTGATCCAGGTTTAGTCTGATTTCCTGTATTGTAAGGTAAATACTGATTATTAAGTCGGTCACTTGTGTAACTAGTAATAGTTAAGATCACCAACATTCAATTAATTAACACGTTGTTGTGTATAAACAATTTAGAAATAAGTAAAGATTTTAATTAAAGGTGTCCTCGTTAATCCTCGTTTTGAGATAAACATACATTTTTATTGTAAATAATTATTTATGATTTAGACAAATTCGTATATACTAAACGACATTGTTTTAAATTATCTTATTTTTATTGTACATGTATTTTTTTCTTGTCTTTACGATTATATGTCTTATGGCACAAATTATTAAATTGAATAGGATAAGACATTTTGCAGAATCGTTTCACCGAATCGGAAATATAAGATCATTGTGAAGGAAAACGAGTGTCTTTTTCCGTGTTTGTAGTCATTTAAATAAATGTGTCGATCCAATTATTTGCACGTATCGCTAAATCGTTTGATCGTATCGTTATCTGACGGAAATCACTCTCTCTCTTCATTATTTTCTCCATCTCTCCTTTTTCTTCCTTAATATGGCTAAATAATAATATATACCTACACAAATATCCCTAAACGACATATCACTTATTTTCCCCGAGCAGGAAGAACAACGGGGTTTTTCCCGTTCAATAAAAACAAGTCTATTTTCACAATATCAAAGACATGCCTTAACGATGTCGAGAGACATTTAATATAACTACAGAAACACGCGGTAACTTAAGGCAGTATAATTCTACAAAGACGCATCATTGTGTGCATTAACGGGTTTTAAAACCACTTTAGTGCTCTTTTAGTTGTTTCATATTATTTTATATAAATAATAAAGTTAAAAATGTCACTTATTTATCTCATATAATGAATTGCATTAAAATGTCCAAGAATCTGCAACGGATTAAAGACATTACATTTTAATTTTAATTACAAAAACCATAATTCGATGGGTGATTAACACGAAAACAATTTTTCGTAGAAAACAAGACATCCCTGAGGAAAAAGTTATTTTTAGTTTAAATATATAAATAAACAATATTATTTGTATACCATATATCGACTTTCTACGAATTCTAGGATTTTTTAATATTTTTTAACTACATTTAAAAAACATAATATCTATATCTACAATAAATCCGTTTTTTGGGTTAAATATAGGTACAGTTTTACTTTTATGGACGGTTTCTTCATATATATGAATTTTGATACATCATATTTGTACATTTCGTTAACTGTAGCAAAGTTAAAGCTGATCATAGCCGATGTTTAGATTCGAGCCATTCAGGTGCACCCCGTCAGTTCGTCACAAAATTTTACTCAAATTGAGGAGGAAATATACGACGAGATTTGCTTAAGCTTTAGCTATAGCTATAGCTTGCTGATATCGCCAAGTCAATATTTGAGAGTTTGTAACACGAGATAAATCTTGAAGAAACGCATTTTTCGCGTAAATCACTCGAGATTTAACTCGCGTTGAAGAAACCGCCCCACAATGATCTGAACTAATTGTAACTTAAATTATATCTGTATGAGAAGCAGTAATGTCATATTATTAACAATTTACGATTGAATACCTCTTATTGAGATAGACATGAAATGTGTTATATAAAATGGATGAATCTACATTAGTTGCCGGTCAAATAGGATTATTTTACTATTTCGATAAAGTCTCAATTAATAGGTTAATCAATGATTGAAAATCAACATTTTTTGACGTTTCATACATACAATATGTGGCTCAGTTCAATAATAAGAGCACACAGATTTTTTTGCACTTACGATATTATAGCCGCCTTGTGGCCCAGTGGTTAGTGTAACGGATTCGTGAGTGAAGACTCCCGGGTTCGATTCACGGCACCGGAGTCACTTGGTAGATCTAGCTTAGCAAACTAGATCTTAAGTACTCATTGCTGTGTGGTGGCCTGGGAAACCATCTCTACTATATTCTCCCGTAAAGGCCAAGGTGGCCTGGCCAACCCCTTATAAAGGGACTCCCGCCAATAGGGAAGGCGTCACGGTATAAAATAAAAAAAATTAAAAATATTATACGCTGGAGCAGGTGAAATAAAAGACAAATCTGTATATTACAAAAATATTGAATGTACGTTTTTATGTTAATAACTTATAAGTATGCTGGTGATTGATCAGTGTTATTAGTATGGTGAGGCACTTTGGGGGTGATGAACAACGTAGCTATTTTCACCCACGCACCTTAAGATTTATGATGAAAAATATATGGCAAAAGTCTCAATAAATATGGAATACATTTTCGGTCGCTGTAATTAAGAACGCTTCGGTTGGCACAAATGGCGTGGAGGCTTTATCGCTTACATATTTCGGAAGGAAACACGTCTTTTCATCGTCAACATGCAAACATATGTATTTCCATCGTCTTTCTTATCATCTCGAGGTGTATGATTGAAAATCAAAAATAGGCTCTATCATCGACAAGTTTATAATATATAATAATGTAACATCAGTTGAGACTGTTCAGTCGTGGTAAATTAAATCCATTTCCAGCACAAAGGTGATCACGTAACACTTCTCAAATCTTGTTCTATTTTCAGCGTAAAGCAAGATTTCAATGGAAACTAAATCAGTTTATTCGTGAATAGAATGATTTCCACGTATGAAATTAAATATGCTCTTAATTTATAGGCATATTATTAATAATATACATATAGACATTTTGCTAATTTCAATTAAGCTTAATTGAATAAATTTGTTAAGACAGCAGATGCTTTGTAAACAAGATGCTTGATAAAGTGTTCTTGTAACCATTAAACCTTAATTATAAAATGTATTTCGCAATATCGTTTAAAAATATTTTGTTATTCAGCTTTCTTCTTTTCTAATAACGTTTTAAATCATGGAAAATCAAAACCAACATCCATTTTTTAAGCATTAACACGAAATAAAAATATTTTTCTTAATATTTCATTTATTATCAATTACATTCTGACCAACTTGTATTTTTGATTGAATTAATTCTATATTTAAGAGTATTTGAGGACTGCAACGATTTTTTTTTAAATTTGCAATATAACATAATATAATATGTATAATAAAATATAACCTTTGCAGCGTCCACAATAGAAACCGGTTCTGATTGAGATAATTTCCTAGTTATATACGACCTTCGTTTGGGATACGATCCGCGTGTATTATAGAAATAGAACTAAGTATAAAAGCACTCTTAATTTGTTATGGCAAACTACATGCATAAATGTTTGCAATTTTGTATATGTTCAAAAATGTAAATCTTATTCAAAACGAATTTATATAACGGGTGGGGCAAAAGTACTGCTACCATTTTGGTTATGTAACGTTTAGATCAGTTTCACTCAGTCAACTTACCTGAACGTCACATACTTATGGGTTTTTATTTTTTTTCCACATACTTTCTACAATTTAATACTATTATTCATCTCGAATTTAAATAAAACATTCTCATGTTAGTTATAGGTAAAAAGATTTATACACTCTGTACACCTAAGACTATTTCCAAAGATGTATTGTTCTATCAATCATTGTGATAACTTATACATAATAAAATAATATATATATATACTTATACATAATAAAATAAATAAATATATTTATATATATATATATATATATATTTATATATATATATATATATATATATATATGTGTGTGTGTGTGTGTATATATATATAAACGTCACATATCCAAGATGGCTCACAATTAAAATGGTAGTGGGACTCTTTCCCCAATTGAATAAACTTAGATGATGGGATCGGTATTTACATTTTATGAAACAGGGAACCAAAGTAAATCTTATTGAACACAATCGGTTGTTTATGTAAAGAATATTTTGAGCCTGGAAATAGTGTATTATAATCCATTGTTTTGATATTTTTTATATAGCAATGCTCGGTGGACTTATTGGACTTCAATGAAGTACTTTTATGACAGGAGGTTGACCTCTGATCCCAAAGGGAATATAAAATACAGAGAGACTAGTCCACATGCACACAATAGTGCCTATCTAATATACAATGCACGTAGGCTGGATTCCTCATATTTGACGTAAAAAACTCGCCATATCAAAAAATTGGGGATTTGAATCGACGACCGCCGACCAAGTCTCACATGTCGAAATTGAATATGTATTTGCATATAAAGATTGCTACGTTATTGGAAGGATCCAATACCGTTTCCTGTACTTGCCACTCCTCACTCCTGTTTGACAAACAACCTCCTGTCGAAGCCGAAGCAATACGATTTTTAAAATATAAATATTTTAATAGAAATAAATATTATTGGAGTCATAGCTCGGCTGGTATCCAGCTGACACTTGTTTATTTACATTTTCGATTGTGACTTCTTTGCTTTGAATTCAATACCACTTCTGCATGTATTGAAACATTGCTTCCTGCCAACATTTCACCTCATGAAACATCGCCCATTTTTCACTGGGAATTTATTATGCTATCTCCACAATTATAAAACCTACCCCATATCTATGAACATTCATATTTGATTTAATCGGCATTGTCTTAAAAAAATTTAAGATTATTTTGTAAATATCATCTATAATAATACATCCAACCAAATAATAAATCAATATCTCTTATCAATCGACAGCTACTTCAAATAAGAGTTTATTTTTCTCATAGATATAAACATGCCCTGTAGATGGCAGAATTGGTGGAGAAGAGATCACCCAGCCAATTCAAATCACACTTGCCTCACGATGTGAGTCCATTTTTTAGTCTAATTAATTGTACATGGAAAATATATCGCTTCATTATTGGGTGAAATGTATTATTCTAATAGAACAATCTTAAAACATAGATGATATAGATGATTAACTCAAAAACTAATCTAGAAAAAAATGTAGTATTACATCGTTCGGGTAATCGTGTGCATCTTTTTTTACATTTTTGGTATATTTGTAAATGTAACAGGGATTCTGATGCAATCATATGAAGAAAAAAGATATCATTATCATTAATTCAACGTTTAATTGCAATTGTAAAAGAGAAGAGAGCTATACAATATAATGTTCGTTTGACTTTGGCACATCTCTGCTTATAACATGAATGTAAAATTTACACCCCGAAAATGAATCACCAATTCAAACGACTATAAATATTTCCATTCATCATTCGTGATTGTGTAAAAAGTTGACATATTTTTTGGAGACCTCATAGTGATGCCAATCTATAATGGGAGGCAGGGGGTGCAGAATGAACCTCTCTGGAACATTTTTCCGCTAATATTCAGGGTGGTGTTTTTAATAGGCGGAGGGCTGTCGTCGGTTGATATACGGGCTAAGTTGTCTCATGAATTTTGTATGGCGGTCTGTGGAGGCCTAATTTGTGGCAAAAATTATTATCGTACATGTCGTCCAGATCCTATCTTACAAATTGGAAAATACGTTCGAATTTCATAATATATACACAAAGCAGCTCTTATCGCCTTTCACCATCTCTACCAGCCCGAAAAGTAGAGCCTCCACATAGATAATATTAAACCTTCATGAATCCAACACCAGACTTATTGCCCATTTACATTAACAATATAAATATATTACAAAGTATTTTCACAAATTAACAAATTATTCTTGAAATTGTTAATTTAAAATTTGTAACGTATTTTCACACAACACACACCGGTGAGGGATTTTGTTTAACAAAATACGATTATATACAAGACAATGTAGTTTAAACAATGCGACAATTGCAGAGAGAGGAAAAAATATACAAATGATACAATTTATGAGACAAAAGTCAATCATTTGTTCAGCGGGGTACACAAAATAGTCAATGGAACACTCACGCACTATGGGCGGCTCTTTAGCAACTTGTTTATTGTAGCTTGTTTTGGAACGACCTTATACAGGGTGGACTTGAAATAACTGAGAATATTTTATAGTGTGGTAGGGTATTACACATAATAATAATATATAATATAAGCGAAAAAATAAAATATATTTTTTTTATTAATTAAAAAATAATTAATACTATTAGTGCTTTAGGAATTGAGTTTGGACCACCATCAGCTGAAATCAGTATTGGAATCAGCTGTTTCTGTGAAGTACTCATTAGTGACTGTTACCTGTGTATTGTGTTATACGTAATCAATATTTAAAAAAAAAATATATATTATTATTTTTTTAATATTTATTTTGGTATTTTTATATGTTTGCTTTTCATTTTTGTTTTTAAACCTTCTTTTTAATATTATTGTTGTCTTGTCTATTAAAAAGTATTTCTGAACGTTTATTTGGAAATAAATAAATATCTCCTCGAAGCATTATTATGATATTTGTAGATTTTAATAAAATAAAGATAGTATTTTTTGTATAAAATATGTCGTTGAAGCGTGCATAAATTTTTCTCCTTCACGACTGAGTAAACATCAAAATATGTGGGCAACTTAGAAATAAAATCTGTATATTTCGCAGCACTTTTCAAACGTTTTCATTTTAAATTTATGTATTTTTAAAGACACGAAAAATAGATAATGTAGTGTGCAAACTCCAGACAAAACTGATAATTAATTAGTTTTAAAGTTATTCACAAAGCCTAGTATATCCTTCATTTGTAATCAAAATCTCGTAAATCCAAAATTCTTCTATGAAAACATCAAATCATCGATGTAGCACTGATTCCAAAGAAGATACAAGATTTTGCCCTTTTTCTCAGTTTGGCTAAAAGTGGATTTCCGAGATATTTACATTACCTCCCGTACCGGCTCTGTACCGGTGATGAATCGTCAACGTACCAAATTTTTTTTTTAAACACAAACAAAACCTCCCCTTTATTGACGGAGATGGTAGCGATATTCAGAATATTGTTTTTCTCGCTTAAATATAATTAAAAGTCACTTTATCTAGATAAATTGCTTAAATTATTATTTACCCGTTTCATAGACAAGACGCGTGGCTACAAAAACTGTGGTCGTGGGATCAAATCCCCCTCAAGTCAAACAATTTTTTAAATGATTTGATCGGTTATTAGGACTGGGAGATCGGGAATAATATTTATAAAAACCCGATCGATCGTTTGATCCAGTTTACTCTGATTTCCTGTATTGTAAGGTAAATACTGATACGAAGTCGGTGACCTGTGTAACTAGT